>JAWQUT010000689.1:88586-181345 GCA_033807755.1 Ellobium chinense
CACACACACACCTCCCTCCTAGTTGGCAGCCCACGTGACATGACATTGATCATAAGTGAAAATCAAAAGCCTCGCACTCACAACACGGCTCCAAAATGATCTTAATGACTGACAAATGATTGCTACTTTCTTGAAATTTATGTTGAAAAGAAAAAGATTGTGGGCACTTTGATTTATGATTACAGTAAAACGGCATTTATCTATTGATGTATTATCATTGATACCATAGTTGGTGTCATTATGGAAAAATAATCGTAACCGTGGAGTGAGAGAGGACACCGACCTAACTTTAGGTAACGACAGAATGAGGCAATAATTAGATCTATTCCCACGCGATCATGTGATTATACCTTGTAGGTATATTTTAGATGGTTTTATTAACATTTAATGTTTCGTCTGTATGTACGTATTATATACAAAGCGATTTTCTAGCCTACCGGTAAAAGTAATACAAAAGGGCCTATCTGAATACGTTCTTTAACACGAGTAAGGTCAGTTTATAATGGCACATAATATTGTTGTCGTTCTACTGTTTGTTGCTATACTAGATTTTGTTTCAACGTTCAGTACGTTGATTTCTACAGGCTTACTCGGGACTCATGCGATGCAGAGTGTTATCTGCTGAAAGCACACTGCAAAATTGAGTGAGTAAATAAAAGTTATCCATCATCAGATTCTGCAAGTTCTTTCCAGCATTTAGTTCTACCGAAAAACTTCGCCTTGATACACCCTAACTCAGACAAACAAACAAACAAACGAACGAAAGAACAAACAAACAAACTACGTCATAATTTGTCGTGTTATGTCGAGCTGTGTCATGCCATGCCGTGTCCTATCCATGTGGGCTACACCCTTAAACAACGGTAACACCAAAAACGGTGTAGCAATGACGTTCGAAGTTAGTAGTCAAATAACTACCTTCTTTTCCATCTGAGACATTGTCATGAAGGTGTCAAGAATAGAAAAGCACGGTTGTTATTTGCATTTTATGATTCTTTTTTCTTGTCACCATCGTCCTAATAATCAAGATTCTTTTTCATTGAGGGAGATGTATGGAAGATATAAGGGGGATAAACAAAGTATTTACACTCCTTCGAAATGAAGTACATTGCAAATGCACTTCTCGATAATAAGGACGCCCTCAGCACATATAATTATACTTACTGTAACCGGATGGCAACGCATGTAGTATTCCGTCTTTGTTATTAAAAATGAAGGGGGGATGAGATGTGAGCTCAGTCTGATAATTTTTCAGATGTTACAGATTATTTTATGGAAGTGTGTCACCTGGGATTTTACCAAACTACTGTGGATTATCAATTTTGAGAAAATAGACTGAAAAAAACCCAACACTAGAAAATTTCATGCCCCTGCCTGCCGGGAATCCAACCAGGGTCCCTCAGCTTGCAAGTCTGAACGTGTTACCCCTACACTACAGGGACGCTAACTTCACCGCAATTTAATTCTTAAATACCTACTGCCTGACTAACTTCCACATGCGAGCCTAGTGTTCACCTGTGACCCGGACACATACCTCCCGACTGCCGACATTACTAATGAGGAATACTGTACTTAACACCGAGGTCTACCTCACTAATGAAGTAATAGAATGATATTGTATCCATGCAGGTACAATTCATACAATAAGAAAGTATACTCATTATATGAGTACTTATTGTAATGTAATATAGTTGTAGTTAATTAATTAATTAATATAGCGCACAAATTGACTTCAAAAATGATCTAAGACGCTGCATAATTACTTAGTAAAATTTCACAGAATGTATAAAATTAATACTAAAATATACAAGAGAACCAATATACTGCACCAACTTATGCATGCACACACACACACACACACACACACACACACACACACACACACACACACATACACACACACACACACACACACACATACACACACACAGCAACTCACATTCACCTTGATATGATTGCCATCCATACCGTTGCTATACATGAAATTTCTCAAACAAGTTGGCTAGTGAATATCAAATCCTGCTTTAAACAATTAGGTCTTAAGTTTCTTTCGAAAGGTGATGATATTCTCACTTTTCCTTGTGTCAATGTTTCAACACTGATGCTGTTCCACAGATTAGGGCCATAGATAAAAAAAAAAGGCCATTTCACCTAGAGAGAGTCTGACTGTAAGCATTTCAAGTAGTTTGGCATTGACTGACCTTCGCGCACATGATGGCTGGTATATGTCCACCTGTTCTGAAAGATAGTCTGGAGCTTGTCCACATAGACAGTCAAAAATGAAACATAAGATTTTGAAGTCTAGGGAGAAAGGGAGAGAGGGTCAGAAAGATTCTGTGTGTGTGTGTGTGTGTGTGTGTGTGTGTGTGTGTGTGTGTGTGTGTGTGTGTGTGTGTGTGTGTGTGTGTGTGTATTTGTGTCTCTTTATGTCTGTGTGTCTCTATGTGTACATGTGTAATTCTGATTGATAGTCTCTATGTCTATGTCTCTGTCTNGAGGCATTACAGTAATTCACACATCTATCTAAGAACTAATTTGTTCTTTAAGATCAGGTCAGAGTCTAATATCGACTATAAATGGCGCAAATACGTGAGTGACTGGTATCACCTTGCTGTATTCTAGCTGATAAGCTCACCTTATAGCCCACGAGTTTACGGCACCGCCTTAGTTAACATTTAGCTACGAAACCCACACTGTCTTTATTGCTAGTTACAATTGTTTATTTTTGAAATGGAAAAAAGGTGATAAGTTAAGCTAACCCCACTCTGTCTTACAAATAAAAGAACACTTTTTCTAAGACCTTCAAACTTGTTATTTGACAAGGTAACAAGTTCACTGTAGCCATCAGCGTTACGTGGGGATAACTATTGTCAGATATCGCCTCTTGTCATTCAAAACGTCAACTTCATGCACGTCTAGTGTAGAAAAAAAAAACAAAAAACAATTGAAATGTCTGGAACAGTAGTCAGTGACGCCCTTTTCGCATCCTTCACAACTATCGTAGATTACTGGATCATTTTCTTGCTTGCTTTTCTCGGATTAGTGACAAACGTGTTGAATGTGATCGTGTTCTCCCGGCAGGGCTTCAGAGACAGCGTCAATATCTCAATGACCAGCATTGCATTGTGGGACATTATCAAATGTCTTGCTGACGTCATTACAAGACTGGACAAGCCCATAGGCCTGATTTCACAAGTGCTTGGTGTGTCTTTTCGGAACATGACGTACCTGTATCTTAGTTATACCCATCTTTTTGCCGGCTACGTGTCGTACGTTCTGGCTACATACGTATCAATTGAGAGATGTCTATGCGTGTGTATGCCTTTCACCGTCAAATCTATCTTCACGGCCAGGTTCACTCTTCTCATGGTTACAGCTATTTCTACGGTTGTGTTCGGCGCGTACGCTGTTATGTATTTCGTCTGGGATATTACACAGATCTACAGCCCAGAATTTAACACAACCATTGCCGTGTACACCTACAGCGATTTTTACTACACAAACAGGCATGTGGTGATGATGTACTATCGCGTCATGGGCATTTTTTTACCTTTCTCAAGCTTTCTGATTCTTTGTGTGTGTTCCACTGTAACGGTGTTCTATCTGAGGAAATCTGCAAGATCTTTGCATGGGAAAGTCATGTCAGTGTTCGCGGCCAAGAGCAGGGGCGATTTTGAAATTGGTCAACGAGAGAAGAAGGTTGTGAAAATGCTATTGGTTGTAATCGCGGTTTATATAGGAAACTTGTTCCCCCGGACAATCTTTTACATAGCCCAGCTGGTAGAACCTGAGTTTTATACCATGAGATTATATAATAATATATTCATCACAGTCGGGATGTTTCTAGTAGTCCTGGACATCCTCAATGCGGCCGCCAACTTTTTCATTTTCATCAAAATGAGTTCTAATTACAGAGCCACATTTCTAGACCTTTTCCCCTTTGCTAAAAAGTTTTTAAAATAGCCATTATCATCCCGATTGCAATGGAGTTCTCTTTACCGGACTAGATATATCAGTTTCTTTTAAGAGAGGTTCATTTTAACCAAGCCCCCATTCCTTCTCCCCCCCCCCCCCCNCCCAAAAAAAAAAGTAAATAGGCTAGGGACTAAGTCATTTACCTACTTGTGACTTACAGAAAAATCATCATCATCATTATTTGCAAAACATTTATCCGCACTGGATTTAAGTAAGTAAGGCAAAAAAAAACTATAGACTAACAACTAATTTAACAAATTTAATACACAAATTTTCGGACTGGCGTCTTTCATCATCATCATCATCATCATCATCATCATTTGTTTCACACAAAATAAAATTAAATAGCGTCCAACAGTGTCGTATTTACAATTTTATTTAAATTACAAAAAGAAGCACACAATAAGGAAATCATCATCATCATCATCATCATCACCATCATCATCATCATCGTCAACATCATTATCAAAGTCTTTATTATCATCGGTGTGTGATTCACTCTTATCCCTATCATTGCTTTAAACTAAAGCCGAAGACAGTCATAAATAATAAACTTACTTTCCCTCAATGTTCATGTTCTGCAATTTTGCAAAAGTTAAAAAACACTATTTCTTCGGAAAGTTATGGAATAAAAGAAGGAAATTTTCAAAAAAAAAAGTGTTTACTTGTTGATCTGAGAGGCTGTAATGGCATTGAGAATTGTTATGGTAACTGGGGGAGGGAGAGGGGGNGAGAGGGGGGGGGGTCGGAAAAGAAAAAATTAATATTGTGACGGTGGTGAAAGTAAAGTTGTGAAGCTTATAAGAGTAATAAGATAAATGTAATGTTGTGGTGATGGTGAAGACAAAATATGTAATGTCGTGATGTGGTGGAGGTAAGGTTGTAAACGTGATGAAAGCCGACGTAATACTGAGACAATGGTGTAGAAAAATGTCATGTAATGACGGTAGTGGAAGTAAAGTTGGGAAGGTTAATAAGAATAATATAACAAATGTACTATTGTGATGATGATGTTGATGATGAAGAGACATTAATGTAATGTTGTGACGGTGGTTGAAGTAAAGCTGTGAAAGTGATAAAGTAAGAATAATGTAATATTGCACTGATGATGAAAACAAAATAATGTTGTGAGGGTGGTTGAAGTAAAGTTGTGAAGACGATAAAGACCGAATATTATGTAATATTGTACTGATGATGAAAACAAATGTAATGTTGTGATGGTAGTGGAAGTAAAATTGTAATGGCGATAAAGACAGAATATTATAATATTGTGTTGATGATGAAAACAAATTAATGTATGTTGTGACTTTGGTGAAAGTAAAGTTGCGAAGGTGATAAAGACAAATGTAAAGTTGTGACGTTGGTGAAGGCAAATGTACTGTTATGGGCTGTCCATTAAGTAAGGATGAATTCAGAATACTTGGCAAAGCTGAGGCAAGATTAGTGTATACCTACTACTCTTTATTATAGCCAAAATGAAGACGATCGGACGACAGTGTGCCAAAGCTACCATAATTCAGAGACTTCTGATCATTTTTTTCTGCATAGGCATATCTGACTCATATATCAGGATCACCTATGCCATGCACACCGTTTTTCTCTTGTCTCAAATACTAAGCTATAAAACATGGCAAAAAAATACTGCATAACTTTCGACTAACAAATGGCGAAATTGAAGCACTGCAAAAATTACTTAAACGGTTCTGTTGATACTATGGTACCTCTTGGATAGTTCCCCATTACCAAATTGGGCTACATTAACTTGAGCAACCAAGGAAGAGGCTTTTTTAAAGAAAAATCTCTAGATCTACCCAGAAAAACCCAGACTTTATGAGATGACCATCTCCCATCCTTTACACACGGAACAAGAAGTGGGTTTGTAATAAACAAAGTGCAAAGTATGTGGCAAATTGGTTGTATTTGCTTGTGTACACGCTTTGTCTCTATACAAATCCAAATTATTCCACGTGCAGCTCTCAAATCTGGCAAGATATCATAAAATGGGCAAGAAGACATCACAGTCAATATAATAATGACGTCAGTCAAGTTAGTCGTTTAGGCCGCAGTGGATTTAATGGAGCCCTTCTGAGCCTAAACCTAAAGCACTCTCTCCCCTGAATATATTTTGTTCAAGAAGTGTGTGTTTCGGTAAGTGTTTTGTGGTGCAGTTTGGCACACATTTGCCTATTAATCTGCATCCAAACAACTACGTGGTGTGTTAGTGGTGGACAAGTTACTCTACTCATGTACGGTAAATTGCAGTGCAATGTGCCACTTTGTCTTTCCCCGGAGCGTGGCGTCCACGTAATTCACGAATCTGAGATTACCGATATATTGTCGTATTTATCCAATAAGCTTACAATTTAACTAATCTGAAAGGTTTTGTTAAATTGTCAAACATCACACACATAATATTTCACCTACAAGCCATTTACAAACATTGCCAATACGGTTTTGTCACGGTTAGTAGTTTTACTCTCCAATAACCTGAAAACTCTTACACTGTCTCACAGATTCAACGGTCCAATATGCACATTGTGGTGCATCCAAGGCTGTGTCATGAGAGAACCTGTCAAAAAAAGATGGCAAGTAATCTTAGGGGAAACTAGACTAGATTACCCGTTGCAGTGACTGTTATTATTTCCTTTTTGTGGAAGAGCGGCAAGACCCTTTCCGTGAACGGTTTCCCGGGTTTTTCTCAGGGCTGCCAGACATGGCTCTTTTGGAGCCAAAGATCAGATTTTTGGCTCTTTATTAAATTATGAAGATGCCAATAACACCTGGCATTTTGGTATAGTCCCTATAAAATCAGAAAACTGACCATGGGGAGAGGGAGAAGGGGTTGGATTTTAATTTCAAAGGCTTAGATAGGTGCATATACATGTTAAGACTCAGAATAGGTGAGATTAGTCACTCAAATATAAAATTTGTGGTCGTTGCTAGGTGGGTAAGGTTACCCTGTTTACTGAGTGAAAAGACCTGAAATATTACGTTGTCTGCTTCACTGCCTAACTTCTCAAAAGCTAACTGGTTCAGGTGCATTTTTCTTTGTGTCAAAATTTGGAGGAAGAGCTAAACAACATGTTTGGAAAGTATTTTGACACGGCACCCCAGGATAAGTTAATGAGATATGTAAAACCTAATATAGTCAACAGTGAACAAAATATTGGCATCTTCATACCTTGAAAGCCTTTGACCGCCAAATAACTGTCTGGCTCTTTGGTTCTTATTTGGCCCAAACGGACTTTCTATCAAAATTGTCTGAATTTCTATGCGAAAAGTATTTATACTTTTCTGAAACTGTAAGCTGTTTCACGTGACGGGGCTTCTGTCGTAATTGGAACGATGAACACCTATTAAAAAACTATTCCAAAACGGCGTCCATTTAACAGCCGTTCTTCAGGCTCTAGTGTGTGCAGAAAGGTTGATGACAATTATAATATCATTGTATATCCAGTACCAATGTAATTCATAGTAAATGTCTTGTCTTAGGCGAAATCTTAACTCAAGTCGGCCATTGACGGTTTCCGACGGCTGGTTGGATGTAAGTGCTAGATTACCAAAACAAAAAAAAAAAAGAGCCCCTGGTCTTTACACATCGTGTCAAATAGGCTGGGCGATCAAATATTTGGTTGAAAACCATATGACTTTTAAATAGTCTCTATAACATAGGGAAATTGGCGATGGGGAGAGCGGGGGAAGGGGTTGAATTTGAATTTCTAAATAATAGATGAACGGAAATACTATTGTAGACTCAGAATAGTTGGGGTTTTGCCACTCAAATATAGGCTGGGTGGTTGTTGCTTGTTGGGTCAGAATGTCCTATATAGGCCTACTGTGTGAAAAGGCCTATACTATTGGTAGCCTCATTCACCGTCAATGTTCTCAAAATCTAACTGGTCTTCGGACATTTTTTATAGGTCAAAATTTGCAGGAAGAGTTAAACAATTATTATGTGTGGAAAGTATTTTGGCATGGGACCCCTTGATAAGTTCATAAGGAGTGTAAACGTTTATATGACCAATAGGGTTGGAAAATGTCACTGCCATTTTTCTCATTCCATTTACAGAGGGAGGTAAAAGTTACTTATTGTGAGTTTGGCTGCTCCTTCTCCCTCTCGCTTCCCTCCATCTTCTGTTTCCACCCCACTCCTCCCCACAAACAGAGCGGTATATCCCGGCAGGTAATGATAGTAACAATAAGTCCAAGAAGCCGAAGCCATGATAGGCCCAATTGATTATAATTTGGCACAACACAACAAGTTACCTGCTTGGAAAATGTATTTTTTTCATTTCATTTTCTTTTCCAAAGCCCCAGCTAGTTCGTTGAGCCCCCCCACCCCTTCCCCCACCTTACAAAACCAATCCTAGGGGTCCTAAGCTCAATCTTTTCTCTTCTCTCCTCTTTTCTCTTTATCTTAGTTTTTTTTTTTTTTTTGTCGGTCCTCCTCTTTAAATTTCGTAAGGGGCGTCTATAATCCCGATGGCTAATTAATTTTATGAGACACAACCGCCCAAAACCAAAAACGCCTAACTGGCAGTACCGCTCTTTAGTATAGGTAATAAATAAAAACAATAATACAATACGTATACTTCCGGGTTACAAAGGCTATTGATCTTGTGGGTGTGTGTATTCGTGGAAACTTGCCGACAAGCTGTTNGAGGCCAATAGCACCTGGCATTTTGGTATAGTCCCTACAAAATCAGAAAACTGACCATGGGGAGAGGGTAAATGGATTGGATTTTAATTTCAAAGGCTTAGATAGGTGCATATACATGTTAAGACTCAGAATAGGTGAATTTAGTCACTCAAATATAAAATTTGTGGTCGTTGCTAGGTGGGTAAGGTTACCCTGTTTACTGAGTGAAAAGGCCTGAAATATTACGTTGTCTGCTTCACTGCCTAACTTCTCAAAAGCTAACTGGTTCAGGTGCATTTTTCTTTGTGTCAAAATTTGGAGGAAGAGCTAAACAACATGTTTGGAAAGTATTTTGACACAGCACCCCAGGATAAGTTAATGAGAGGTGTAAAACCTAATATAGCCAACAGTGAACAAAATATTGGCATCTTCATACCTTGAAAGCCTTTGACCGCCAAATAACTGTCTGGCTCTTTGGTTCTTATTTGGCCCAAACGGACTTTCTATCAAAATTGTCTGAATTTCTATGCGAAAAGTATTTAAACTGTATGCTGTTTCACGTGACGGGGCTTCTGTCATAATTGGAACGATGAACACCTATTCAAAAATGTCTTGTCCTAGGCGAAGTCTTAACTCAAGTCGGCCATTGACGGTTCCCGACGGCTGGTTGGATATAAGTGCTATATTACCAAAAAAAAAAAAAAGCACCCTCTCTACGCCCCTGGTCCTTACACATCGTATCAAATAGGCCTGAGTGATCAAATATTTGGCTGAAAACCATATGACTTTTAAACAGTCTCTATAACATAGGGAAATTGGCGATGGGGAGAGCGGGGGGAGTGGTTGAATTTGAATTTCTAAAAAAAAAATAGATGAACGGAAATACTGTTGCAAAATAGTTGGGGTTTTGCCATTCAAATATAGGCTGGGTGGTTGTTGCTTGTTGGGTCAGAATGTCCTATATAGGCCTACTGTGTGAAAAGGCCTATACTATTGGTAGCCTAATTCACCGTCATGTTCTCAAAATCTAACTGGTCTTCGGACATTTTTTTTATATGTCATAATTTGCAGGAAGAGTTAAACAATAGGCCTATATGTGGAAAGTGTATTGGCATGGGACCCCTTGATAGGTTAATAAGGAGTGTAAACGTTTATGACTAATAGGGGATGGAAAATGCCACTGGCATTTCTCTCATTCCGTTTACAGAGGGAGGTAAAAGTTACTTATTGTGAGTTTGGTTGCTCCTTCTCCCTCTCGCTTCCCTCCATCTTATGTTTCCACCTCTCTCCTCCCCACAAACAGAGCGGCATACCCCGGCAGGTACTGATAGTAACAATAAGTTCAAGAAGCAGAAGCCATGATAGGCCCAAATGTGCCCAATTTGGCACAACACAACGAGTTACCTGCTTGGAAAATGTATTTTGTTCATTTCATTTTCTTTTCCAAAGCCCCAGCTAGTTCGTTGAGCCCCCCCCCCCCTTCCCNCCCTTTCCCCCACCTCACAAAACCAATCCTAGGGGTCCTAAGCTCAATCTTTTCTCTCCTCTTTTTTTTTCGGTCCTCCTCTTTAAATTTCGTAAGGGGCGTCTAATCCCGATGGCTAATTAATTTTATGAGACACAACCGCCCAAAACTTAAAAAGGCCTAACTGGCAGTACCGCTCTTTAGTATAGGTAATAAATAAAAACAATAATACAATACGTATACTTCCGGGTTACAAAGGCTATTGATCTTGTGGGTGTGTGTATTCGTGGAAACTTGCCGACAAGCTGTTGATCTGTAGATCTAGTCTAGATTATATCACGCTCACGATGGCTGCGACAGTAAGTCTTGGGACACCACTTTTGCTGATTATTGATATGGTTGAAACGTAGGCAGGGATGAACTTTATTTTACTCATTCAGAAACTTGATTGATCAAGATCTAGACTAGACTGACTAGAAACTAGACTGTGTAGTCTAGCCTATCTAGATTCTAGACTAGGTGTCGTGTAGACGACATATGATCCGTATCGTTCATGCCGTTATGTGAGAAGTTTGCAAACTTGAGTCTGATAGTTTTTTTGTATTTTTTGGGAGGAATTCCATATGTGTGCCGGAAAGACTTCTGCATGCAACACATCGAACCAACAACATACCCTAACCCTAACCCTAACCCCAACCCAGGATCAGGGTTAGGGTTACGGTTAGAGTTAGGATTAGGGTCGGGTTAGGGCATGTTGTTGGTTCGGTGTGTTGCATGCGGAAACCTTTCTGGCACACATATGGAATTCCTCCCTATTTTTTTTTTTAATTCGTCTAGCAAGATCTACACAGGGGTGTATCTAAATACAGAACAAGGACCACCATAGAACTTCACATCTGGACAATGTCATTCAATGGTGGTTTATAAACATTCAGAGACTTTAGATGGCCCAGGCATGCAATGCCTTGACTCATTGACTACTGACAACTTGAAGAATATAGAGTCATAATTCAAACTTGATCACGGAGTCCACAACAGGCACAGTGTCTGGCAACATCCTGGACTCTCCCACTCAGCACTTGGTTTATGGTTAGGGAGAGAATTAAAGTAGGATAGGGGAAGAAAATACACCCTTGACTGCCTTGAGACATTGTCTAAACATTATTATTATCATTATTGTGTACTCTCAGTCTCATTTGTACTTTCTCTTTCCCAATAAAATTCTGCCCCAAACCTTTAACAAAGGATAGGTGGGAGAGTCCAGGCATAATGCATTTTAGGTCTATACAACTGTTAATCCTCGTAGTGTGACAGATGAATAGATATAATCTGTGAGCTCTTTCCAATACTTGTACAGCTAATGCAAATAGTGGATAGACCTGTTGCTTCTTGCCGGAGTGGAAAATTCATGTCTTACACACTCACTTGAGACCAAGATAGTCAGCAACTTCCACAAGGTGGGAATATTGATTTGTAATTGATGGATGTGGCTAGGCTTTCATACATTGATCTGTTGAAAGATAATAAGAAGGTGGCTGTCACATGAGATCATGTTGTCAGAGCACCACACAATATATCAGTGATGGAGAGATTGTTGATGTAGACAGCTGGTTGCAAGACCAGGTTTTTTCTGTATTCTAAAGATTTGCAAAGTGTGAAAAGCTACCATCTTGTTTCACAAAACCTTGCTCTGGACTTTGAAATTTGAAAGGATTAAGAACACTTTTAAAGAGTTTCCTATCCATCAGTTGCTTTACTCTCATTTCAGGTTCATGAATTCCAAATGGAAATGACCTGTGAAGGCTGTGCTGGGGCAGCTAAACGTGTCTTGGGAAAGCTGCGTGAGTCCCTCATATAGTTTACAAAACTTTTCCAAATCATGTGATCTAAGGAAGGTCAACAAAGAAAACCTGGTTCTAAGGATAAGCTGTTATGATATGAGAGCAGATTTGAGGGTGTGGGATTTGAGAAGGGAGGGTTTAATCAATAGATTATGTATACTTCTTATCTCAGCAAGCTATATTAGTTCGAGATGTCTGGCTTAACCAAGGCATCAGATACTGACAAGGAATTCCACATTCTGCGTCAGTTTAAATAGGTCACTCCATCATTCATGTCTTGAAAATTGCATCACCAGAATGCGCTGCATTCAAGTCATCAGAGAAGATTATCCACACTTAAAGTGTTTTTACTGAAGAATAATAAACACAATCACAAACAGGCAACAGTTCGTACTCGTCATGGTAAAGGATATGGTCAATGAGTATAATAAACCTAATTTTCATACATTCAAGAATGGTGCTTTAAGGAGTTAATTATACACATCATTTACACTGACAGTCTTCAGGCACAGTAGTAATCAACAGCAGCACAGCTGATTTGCGGTACAAAAAATAGCAAGAACTGACAAAATCTAGATCTATGATGATATAGTACTTTCTTTATATGTTCCTTAATAAGAAAGGGAATCCTCATGAGTACTTTTGCTTGATGAATAAATCCCAGCCTCAGTGAAGACCTAAACCCTCACTGCTTGGCAGAGCCTTGCAACAAGTGCTTTTTTCTAAACCTCGGTTGGGATCAGTCCATCAAACAAAAACACTGAAGAGGGTTCCCCAATTGTGTGTATAAGACTGGAATCCCCACACAGTAGTACAGTGAAACTTGGTGATATGCAGTGATCAGGACTGTTAAAAAATCACCGTTATTGCTGTGCCTTCACTGTTCCTGACTTGGGGTATGGAGACTATAGAAGTAATCTGAACATGAGCAGGGGGCAGACATGGAGCTAGTGATGTTGCAGTCATTGTTGAGCACTGATGTGACACATGACAGCACTTTTACTTAGCTTGTAAATGTTGACTGAGATAGTCAGTATTACCATTATACAACTAAACTTGTGCAAGGATGATGCATTTCTGCTGTAATGACCAGACTTTTACTCCTCTGCCCGGTGATGAAAAAGCTATTTTAATGATAACGAAGAGAAAAGGAGAATGGAGATTGACACTATGCCCAACACAACTTAGCTCTTATCACAATCAGGCCCATTACAATTGGATCGACTGTAGACCATTGTGCTAAATAAATGTACTTGCAGTAGGGAGGATTTTTGACTTTTTTTATTGATAGCTTTTCACGGTACCATTTTCATTTTCAGCCGAGGTGAGCAATGTGGATACAAGTGTTGAGCAACAGAGGGTCTTTGTCACATCAACTCTTCCTTCAGACCAGCTTTTGGAAACACTGAAGAAAACTGGCAAGGCAGTCTCATACATCGGGACAAAATAACTACATTTTGTTTCTAGTGAGTTCATACTTCTAGTCAGTTTGTTTTGGAAATGACTTGCCAGAGTTGGCAGCAGATCTAAACCGTAATTTGACGCAAGGGAATGTAGGTCTCAGTGAATAACATTTCATTACTTTGGAAAGGATGCTTTTGTTTTTCTTGGTTGCACATATATGAATATTCATATTTTTGCTTCCAACAATTGAAGAGCTCTGCCCTTCATAAAACTTAGAACTAAAGGTCAGGAAATCTTGCATTATGTAGCCTGAAATTTAAGACCGGGTTTTGAGTTTACTGCGTTTTAGCCCTGTGTCTTTGCTCCCAGGTAGTGTAGTGTAAGGATCTTATATTCGTGAAAAATGTGGGTAAAGGCTTTTCATGAGTATATATATAATTAATATATAATTTTTGCAATCCTCATGTGGTGCTTTTCTCATGCCTTATAAAAGCAAAAAAGTAGAGCAATCTGGATGACGTTACAAGATTGCTGATAAAAATGTACTTAGCTTATCTTCCTCCTCTTTTTGCTTCATGCAGAAAGAAAAACATAATATAATTTGTGAATGCCTAAGCAAAGAGGAGTGGTAGCAAGAAATAACTGCATTTGCATTTCGCTCACAAATTATTTACTTGGTAAGGCCTTTGAATATATTTTTAACAGAATTATTTTCTGCATAACAAAAGGTAGATCCTTGATTAAAAAAAAAACAACACCTCTGCAGAATACCTTATTTGTTCAACTAATCTCATATGCAAATGTTGCACTTCGAGATCCAGGATATGAGGTGGGTGACATTATTGGAATGATAAGCCTGCAGTGCTGACTACAGCTGACTCATCAACATAATTGCTACTTAATGCTGTACATCTGCAAGATTGTCTGGGCAAATAGACAAGGTTAAAACTAAGGCTTCTGTTTGGAGCAGTAGATAAGGGGGTGATGGAGGGTCTGAAATGGAGAGGGGGGGCAGGAGGTGAGGTTAGTAAAGATGGTAGGATAGAGAGAAGAAAAGAGCAGGACAGGATGTCCTCTTGATCTGAACTGTTGTAGTACAGTTAATGAGGAGTGTTGAAAAATGGCATTAAAAAGAAATGGTGATTGTCCAGTGACGTTCATATAGAAATACAGCTCTTTGTTGTGAGGAATATGTTTCCATAAAGCAGAGGTTATGATTGTGATTAAGTGGAGTCAACTAAGTTACTTGAAACCGCTTCTAAACATATCCCTGAACTAACTGTAGCTCATAAGTTTCAAGATTTGATAAATTCAAACCTGTCAATTTCATTTCAGATTCTGCCAAGCCAGTGTGATTGTTGTGGCCAGCAGTATGCATCACATGTCAAGTTATATACCTACAGAATTTTATTCTGAACAGTTATAGCCCATAATTATACTTTAATGAAATGTACTACAGATAATCTCACTTATCCAGTCAATTTTGTACAGAAGAACAGATGGTGAATAAAATGAAAGAAAGTTTAGCCTAAGACTGCCTCAAATTCATGTATTAATATATATGCAGTGCCAGGTGATAAGAATTGTTTTTAACGATGTGTAAATTACTCATCATTTTTTTTTCTTTAGAACCGTAACTGACTCTAAGAAAAAGTTACTGTTCTAATTCTATTCAAATTTTTCAACTATACTGCAGAGAAGAAACACCTTACCAAGTTTTGACAGAATGGTTAAAAACACATAGATGCCAGATAAATCAAGTCTTATATCAGTATGAGCAAGTTGTGATATGAATTACTGTATTGATTTGTTGAAACTTTTTCTCAAGGAATTGAGTGATTTCTTGAATTGAATGGGAAAAAAAAAAAAAAAAGAGTGACGTTTCACTCACTGAAATCCTTGATATCATCCTGGTTATAAGCCAAATGAAAGAGTTAGCCATCACTGGGTACTCACCGGACGTTATAAGCATACAAGGAGATTTTAGTAGTATCAGCTCTTAAATACACAGAGCCTAATAGACACATGCTTATCAATTGTACTGTTAACATGTAATACTCAAGAAAGTTATTAATTTTTTTTCTGGGATTACCAAAGTAGCCTATTGTTCTGATTAAGCATTCACACCTAAAGACTCACTAGTCCTGAAGGCATCATAAATACACATTTTATTTCATCACCAGTAACTTATAAAATTATGTGTCGAAAGAATTTAGAAAGAGACCAAAAATCCCCTCAACAGCACAAGGCGCTTCATGATTTTCTGATATTACATGAAAGAGGGCATATATGTAATTTGTGACAGTAACGCAAGTTTTTTTCTTTTTGGTGCTCTCTCAGACTGTTTTTAACCCACGCCAGAAGAATTGCATATATTATGATATTAACTCATTGCATTCACATGTACTGGTTAAGAATACTCTCAGATCTTACAGAAATGAAAAGACATTTGTTTGAACTTTGTAAGAAACCAGTGGAAAATTCACCTCAGGTTTTGGTAAACCTTCCATCTGGCACACAGCTTTCATTAGCCATGTTATGCAGTATATAATTTATAATATATCAGGTAAATAAGATGTTTAATTTCAAAGTTTAATAATTGCCATAAACTCAGATCTTATGCAGCTAAATTTGGCACACAGTAGTAGTTGGAAATTGTCTGCTGATGCTGCAAGTTTCAGATATTTTGGCATTTTGACTAGGATATCATTACCACAGGAAAATTAAAAACATATGTCTTGCAAAAAATAAAAATAAATGTCAAGCAGGCATGTAACATATCGTCAGGCAGGTGATGAATCAGTATATGCCACAAAGGAGAATTTTTTCAGGAGAAAGGAAAACTGGGCAGCTCTGCGTAGATCTAGACTATGTATCTTTATTACGCAAATGATGACTTGGGGTGTTTCAATTTTGACTGAGGATTTTACACATGATATAGAATGAGATGGAGCTTCGGTTAGCATCAAAAAGACATTTTTGAGAATTTTGTGGCATACATGATTTCATCACCCAGTTGACAATATTGGCATTGGGACATTTTTTTTTTGACATGGGTTTTTAACTTTATTCTTCTGCCAAAAGTATAGCACCTAAATCAGTGAACCTTGCAATAAAGTAGTATAGATTATATCTGTCTGCTAGTGTGCCTAAAATTTTGTCCAAGTTTCTTTTTACTCTTGAAATAATTTGACTTAATGAAAAATACTTCTTGCAAGCCTACCTGGTTTATACCAGTGGGTGCTGAAAGCTCAGTTTAGAAATACTGCACAAGACTCTGTCAGATGCTAATACGCTGTGTTAATTCATTTGATTGTTGACATCTTTTGTGAGATTTAAGAGATCCATAATCCACAATTAATATAGATATCCATCATCCCGACAGTATAATTTGTTTCCTTACCAGCTGGAGATTGAACTGGTAAGAAATATGGCGGTTGAATTTGAAGATTATTACAGCTGACACATCATAGAGTATTATATATCATTAAATCAGACCATCAGTTCTGGATGTCAGGTTGTTTGCGTTCACGGAGATAGAGCAGTGAACTTACATGCAGATGTTTCCACAGCAAAAGTCATCACAAATCAGAAGCAGTGGAGCATTGGTGTCGTACATGTTCTTTGCTAAATAGCCATTCATGATACTGGCACCTAGTATTAATTTCAGTGTGATGCAACAGTCCTGAAGCCCACAGAAATATCCATTGAAGGTTACATGATTGTGACAGCACATCAACAGTTCATTAATCTTTGACCAACTCATGACCATGCAGATGTGACAGTGATCTCGACAAGTGTAATCAGAGAACATGGATCAAAGTGATGATGATTCATTTGAGCGTGCGAAATTACCTGCCAGTCATTCCATTGTAAATTTCTTGTACTGTGGCATGATACAGCATGATACATATTTGTTGAAATTTCATATTATCATATTGTCATCTCTGTTTTATAAGAGTCGTTATTTCGGTGGTATAATAACTCAAGAAGAGTCTCAGCTCCCTGGGGAGTAATATAGTGTTACTGGCATTCTAGGTGCAGATTACTAGCCGAAGCCTGTCAGAGGAGTAATCATGTAAAGTCATGTGAATGGGTATCAGTTTGGATGCAAGACTTATAAACCACATTATCACTACGATCAAGTAAAATGACCCTGATAAACGTGGTTACCCTTGAAAGTAACTGCTTTGTTTAATCATTATATTGGAACAATTTGAAGTTCCTCCCATCCCAGAATGATTTTGATGTTGCTTGAACAGTTTTGTGATTTAACCGAGACATCAAGTCAAAATGAAAGAACTGAATGCCGATGACAATCTACCTGCAACTCTTTTCGTGGGTGTTGGTAAATCACAAGATTGAGGACTGTACTGTCCATTTACATCAACCTGTTATGTGAAATAAATTTTAATGAGAATGCTTATATTTTGTTCAGACTTTATATCAACTGCCTTTGTGAGGCAAACAAAAACTCAGCCAAAAATCTCCCTGCAGATTGTTCCTGTTTTGGTGTGATTGTGTAAGAATCTTGAGCTTCCTACATGCTTTCATCTTCTCCCTCTTCCCTGAATCTGCCTATTATTGATATTCTTTCTAAAGTGGTGGTATTCTTTCCATTCATTCTCCTGTTCCTCCCTCAATGTCATTTCTTTCAAAACATCCTCGTCATATTTTGTGGTCCCTGACACCAGAACACTACCGGCCGCAAGAATGACCAGGAGAGGAAATCCACGCCACAGACAAGACTACTGCATTTTTTAAAATTTCAGCCATTCAGACCTCAAACAATGAGTCTCCATTCTTTGGGAATTTGTGACTTTACTTAACTTATATTACCACGGCATTCAGGTATTTTGGCACTTTGGTTATGTCAAAACTGAAACTTTTTTTTAAAAAAATAATCTATGTGATGAAAGAAAGGTTGGTGGGCATCAAACACATTGGCAGAAGACATTAATTCATAGAATACTCTTCACATTATCCGTGAGACTGATCTTTAGAGCATTTTAAAAAGTGTTTTAGGACGGTGCAAATTCAGTGAAAAGGGTTTTGCAATAAGGGTGTTCAAGTGTACTGTACTGATAAATGTAAACACAACACTGTGGTAATTCATGACATTTATTTCTGAGGAGGAATGGGTACGTAAGCAGGAGAACTTAAGAAACATTTTTAAAATGGAAAATAAAGAGGGAAAACAAATATTGCACCCCTGACTTGTTCTGAGATTTCATGCCTTCTCCTGCTCAACTCAACAAATATGTACACATCATTTTTCCATGATGCAACAATACCAACAGTGCGAACCAATAAGAAGTCAGCAAAGTATCGCCATCTCAGCTATGGGTAATGCATTCAAAGTACGTTGACAAAAAACATCTATTACCATCATCATCATCAACTCAGTTTACATGTGTTATATGCCCCTTGGTATAATCCTAGGGTTCTCCAATTTCCAGATGCGTGCATGAGTTCAGGTTACAAGCCAAATCAAAGTAAGAAGCGAATAGAGAGACAGCTTAGACAACTCCTCCAAGGATGCTTTCTTGTCCCTTATCCCGTCTCTCAAGATACACTTCAGGAGAATGTTAGGGTTATACCAAAAGGACTAAAAAACAGAGGTAATAAAACGCATTCTCTCACACAGGATTTACAATGATAGGAAGGATTTCTGACAATCAAATCAAATACAAAATCCATTGTCCTTTTGTAAAGAAGAATAACAGTGCAGTCTGCATGAAATGTGTTTCCAAATTACAAGCATTGTACCTGCCATGTTGTCTGCTGCTACAATTCTAGAACTTTAGAGTTGATTCCGCGTAATTGTAACCTTGCAGGTACATGGAAAAAATTCCAATCAAATAGATGGGACAATTAAATGGTGCTACATGTTTTACGGCATGTGTTTTCTGTCATCTGTTGCAATTAAATGAAACTTGATTACATATGTTGTGATCAGGTGGACTTGAAAATACTTGAGATTTTAACAGACTCGTTAACATTTTTTCCACCTTGTCATCTTAGGAGACTCTCAATAATGGTATCGTCACTTGGATATAATCCTGTCGTAAGTCCTTATATAACTTTAAGGACTTACGACAATATTATTTACGGGCGGCGGTATGAACCTCTGCAAAACAGCAAGCGACTGGGCATCTGATATCCCACAAAAATCTTTCATCCTCCATAACAGACAGGACAAGAAAGTTAGTCATGTCAATGTACAAAAACTCGATGTCCATTTGGTGACATGCATGTACATGTTCTGGGACTCTCCCATAATGTTTTCGGATAATGGCTAAGAGTAGGGTTAAGGTTAGGAGTTAAGCTGTGAAAGAGTTATGCTCCTTACATGCCTTGGGAAAGCATTTCATTCACATTTTCCTCAGTCCACCCGTCTGTAATATGGGTAATACCTATAGGCAGTGGAAGATATTGTCAGAATGCTAGTGATCAGCGCCTATAAATGGCAGCGGCACTGTATGCTCCCCAGGGAGTCAAGAAAGTCCTAGAGTGATCAGGCCTGCTGGGGTAATAATAGTGTGAAGTCGCATGAGCGGGCATTAGCCTGGATATGAGACTAAAAACCGCATTATTATTTTTATTATATTACATCTTGTCCAAGGATTCTCCCACTGTTGCTTTCCTAACACTAACTTAACTATACCTTGGGATAATCCTAGGATTTTGCCGAGTGGATAAAAAACACTTATGAACTGAGGCAATGAGGTGAATACACTTCATTGCAACTAATGGGAGTGTGAAAATGGTTGGGACTAAGTGAAGGGTTCATTAAGCAACACTGTTATTTATAATTGTCTAGAGCATGTTGTTTCCAAACAAAGGTTACAATAGAATAAAATGTTGTCTTAAACAGATTGCAACTAAATGGAATCATCTGGATTTCTCAGGTCATTCTACTACAGCAACTCACACACAGGGCACATTCAAATACATAATTCATATCATATACATAGCAAGATAATGACAGGCACACTCTGTAAATAGCCAATGAAAAGTAATGTAACATTACAGCCTAAAGAATAAACAAAATAAAAATATCAAATTAAAAGCCCTGGGATACACACAATGTTCAATATTGTACCGCTAACACAGGGAATTTTCAACAGGAAGATTATATTCATAACAAGCGTATACAAGAAATGAAAGTAATCCTGTGTGAAACAAAGATAAATACAGTGCAGTGAAGAGAAAATAGATTTTGTTTAATGATATGCAAAATATGGCATGCGGAGATACAATAACGGATAGTTCATGTACCCATGAAATGGGATGTAGTGTTGCCACATCAACACCTCTTTCTGTGATTTATCAATGGTCATTTTTTTTTTCTGCAATGGTTATTCTATAAAGGCTTAAGGCCACCATTAACACTTTTATCAGCCCGTGCTATGAGTCATAAGCCTCTGCAAAACAGCAAGCTACTGGGTACCTAATATCCCATAAAATCTTTTATCCTCCATAATAGACAGGACAACACAGCTTGTCATGCGAGTTTGAAACACTCTTTCTGTAGGTTAGGGTAGATTAATCTCTTTTCCTCTCAGCGCTCATTTAGTATATATTTCTTGCAGCCAGTCAAAATGAGCTTGTGTCGCTGGAACAGAAAGTGAGATATCAGGCTCTAAAGGTGACTGGAGTCATCCATTACTAAATTATTGTTCGTTGCAGATATTGAGAATAGAATCATTCCGGCTCATACCAGTAAGTTAATGTCGTCAAAAAGCGACTTAAACCTTATTCTGACTGGCCACAAGACAAACGGTCTCAAAAAGCAAAGTCATGATAAACTCCCAAGTCTGAATAGTCCCATTACAATCTGGTCTGAATGTACAAAAATCTGAACTGGAATGTACAAAGTGATTTCTTGTGTTAAAAAAGCTGGCACACAGCCTGTCTTATTCAGGCCATGGAATGATGTACATGTACAAGACCAGATAAGACAAGAGGAGTATACAGTGGTTTGTGATAAAAAGATGGCATGGGATCATGTATTATGTTTATCGAGATCTGCAGATTTCTCTTACATATTATCTTGAGTAACATAACTGACCTTTACCCCTAATGGAAGTACATGTACAGTGAAACTCTGACAACACAACCTTGCTTCAGACCAACTTTTAGAGGACTTGTTATCAAAAGTTTGTGTTATCTAAAGTGCTTTTTATAAGGAAAAAAAAAACACACTTTGGACTGATGAATGGGGGTGCACTAAGCAGAACCTTGTGTTAAACAGTAGCTGTGTTAACAGAATTCTACTGTACAGGAAACGAATCAAGCCTGAACCACACCTACATCGGTCACTATGCTGCCCCCCAAAGTCAAAACGACGTAACTGCCAAGTTCACTCGGACTGCCTAACGGTCGTTTGTTTTTGTAGAAACCTTGAGAAGTGTTAAATACATCATTTTTAAATATCTAGAAATCAGATTGTCTGTTGATATGCATTTCTGCTTCAAGCAAGACCTACAATACGTTCATGTGGACCAGAACAAACTGGAGTCATAAAATACAGGAGAACTATAGATACGTCGATTTGCCTTTGGAGGGCAGTATGGAATGCCCTGCTTCTGATACAACTACAACTAATACTGTATTGCACAGGTTAACTAACAACTACATTGCTGTCCACAACTAAAGCAGTAGTAAAACCTGGGAATATCTGAGGATTTACATCCCGGTGCTCTCGATTGAATGGATGCACATTATTTTGCAATGACAAGAATTGAGTTTAAGCTGTTTTAAGTTGTGCCCCTAGGAGCTATTGAATCTCCAACAGTTATTGTGGGAGAGCTTAGACATTAAATACATTTTCCCTCTGAATAACCCAATCATGCCACAGTGTGATGAAGAAAAAATTCACACAGCATTATTCCACTAAGTGAAATTCTGCTAAATTTCACAGAGAAAAACTTTGCTGAGTTTCTACAAAAAAGAAATACAGTATGTGTAACTTAATTTCATATATCTTAATAGTTGTTTTGGATTCAAACACTTCTGGCATTTAAACAATGATAAATCATACTGCATTCACATTGACTGCATCCATGTGTGCTTGACACTATGTAATTGCAATCCTTTTTCAAAACACCTTTGTAAACACAACAATTTTTCAAATAAAGGAATGAAACCCGTGTAACACACCCATCCTTTGGACTTGACTGTTGAAAGTGTGTTTCATAAAGGACTTATTACTCAAATCAATTTTCAAACCAGAAATGAAAATCAATACCTTTGAAAGGGGATTACACCAGGAAGGGGATTGCATTGTGCCATGGTATAGCTTACAGCTCTGCACAAAGGGTTTCTAGATAGCTGCAACTCCTGCAACTCCTTTTACTTGCAGGTTTTTCCATGCTCCCATGAAGTGTAAGCGATTATGCAGATTTAAATGTATTTACATACAGCATAGAGACAGTGACAAATGCCATACAACACAGACATTTATGGTACACTGAAGGCCAAGCACTGACATCATTGCATACTCATGGAAATAAACGTACTGTAGAATCTGAGGTGAAAATAAGAAATTCTGTGTCAGAGAAAACTGAAAACTTGCATGGGTGAAACTTTTTTGAAATTTACTGAAAACCAGGCAACACTTCCAGGAACAGGACAGCATCCTGGTGAGGGTCCATGTTCCCACCCCAAAAAATTAGCAATTTTGCTCTTTTTAAATTGAATGGGGCTATTTTGTGCATAGAATTTTGATGTTCACTAGCATTCAGCTGAAAGCATCACATTTTTTTCATGTACGGATAATTACATGTAAATGGATTATGATGTACGGAAATGTTCTGCAACCTGTGACCCTCCATACTGATTTCAGTAAACTTCCCAAAGAGTTTTTCACCCGTGGCCTTGAGAAGTTAACCTGTCACAGACTACGAGGAACACCATCTACGTAAGGTCAAGGCACAACAGGATAATAGCAAGCACAAATGGTAAGATAATATTACGTTAATTGTCAGCTGGTATTTATCTGGGTGTCATCATAAAAGGTACACACATATTCACAAACAATCACGTAAAGGGACAGTAAGGAGGGACATATAGTACATTATAATAGGCATTACCCCGACATTTTACATAGCTTAGTAATTTATAGATGGATGTCATTTTCATCTTATAATACAGGGATGATTATCGTCTCCCCTGTAATCTGCATTAAGGAAAAGACCAGTGTGGCTGAAGGGTCACAGTACAGTATTGTCAGATAAATGTGTATTCATTCATTTATGTAAGTGCCTTGGAAAACCATTACATTCACATTTGCATCAGTGATCTGTTAGAAGGGTACCTAGCTACAGGCAATGGGAGATAGATAATGTCATAATGCTAGTGATCAGCCTGTAAATGATTGCAGCACTGTATACTGCTCAGGGAGTCTAGAATGTTGTCGAGCGATCTCATCTTTTAGGAAAGTAATGATGTGAAGTTGTGAAAGTGGGCTATTGCCTGAAAACAACACTTATAAATCCTGCTGTTCATATTACTGTAATTACTGAAAAAAAAAACTCAAGCAAGGATTAATACTTCTCTCAAGGTTAAATTTTAAGGATCTGTTCATCATTTACTGCTACCAGCTGAGGACACTGTACAATATAAGATAGGCCTTTGGCATCCAAAAAATGGGATTTAGATCGGTGAGCTTTGAGCATGTCTTGGTGTGCAACTTTGGTGCAACTCTCGTCTGATGTTCCCTTCGAAACTTGCATGCCAAGTTGCAAAATAGTGTATTAATTATGCTGATGTATTACCCTAGGCACGTGACCAATTACTCTCAAATCTGAAACACTGCACAGACGTTGCTGGGTCAAGGCAGTCAATGATCTTGATATAATGTGGAGCATTAAATATAAGCTGTCCTTGCAGAAAATTGCATTTCAAATCCCCAAAATTTGCACTAAGAATTATAAAATTTGCATGCAAAATGTGGTAAAATTTGTGCCAAATTTGCAAAAATAGCTGCGTAACTTTGTTACATTTATCACTACATCACACTGTTTACTACAACAGTGTTGCAAAGTTGTAAACTTTCTGTGTTCCCGTGACGCAGTATTGCAACCGTGACATAAAATGGGCATTTTTTTTTTGGTCAAAATCAACAAAATTTGCACCAAATTTGGGATAAATGGCTAACTTTGCGAAAATTTGCAAAATTGCGGCAAAGCCTCAAAAATGCAGTAATTTGCCACTGCAATTTTCTGGGGGGATAAAATAAGTATGTCTTTGGTGCACGGAAAAAACATTCTTGATGCTGAGGTGTACATAATATCAATGTTCACTGAAGGTTCACTGAGCAATTAAATGATAAATCCATGTATGTGAAATTCAGACTTAGTCACAAAATGTACATATAATCCTAGTACAGCATATTGCGTGAGGTTCCACTTAGGGGCATATTATAGAATTATTACAAGATAAAATTTTTCTCTTACAAAAATGAGAAAGTTTTCACAAAAGCATAATTTATGCATATCAGATTAACAATCTGATAAACACAGGTAATGCTTCTATTGTGTCCGTATCCACAAAATATCATCCAAACACTGAATCGAGATCAAAAAGTCACCAGTCAAAATTCTAATCCAAACTGACTTGTGATTTATGGAAACTCCAAGGCATTTGTGGCTACTTTATGCATCATATTTTGTGTAGTAAAATGGAGGGTGTAAGTAACTTTATGTCTCATGATGGCCTCTAAAGATAGCCAATACCGAATGGCTAAAAGGATTAAAAAAAAAGTACAATAAGTGCAGAGTTAACCATCATACCCAGTCTAGTGACCATCTGTATATATTGCAACAACCTGCCAGGGTGAACAGTTTTCAGGAATCATACATGATTCATATTTCTTTATATATTTATTCGTTGTATCATGACCATTTGTCTTTGCAACCACCTTTCTCATGTCTGGAACAATATAAATGATATATGCAAAGCACTATAATATAAGGCAACTGACCAATCTGAAACCTCAAAAGAAAAATTCAAAGGCTTCATAAACCACTTTCTCTTTGTGTTTGCTTGGTCATTTGGGTTTCTCAAGCCACTACTCCACCAATTGTTACTTCCACTTTCATACTTCTCCATTGTCAAAGGATTATGATTTGCTGAAATGGCAGGTCACATTAGCTTTTATTGGCTGATGCATTTGTTACTTTCGGAAGCAGGATTTGATGACACATTCACACTACTACTGTGTTTCCATTTTGCATAAAGTGGAAGTGAACTTTGCTGGAGTTGACTTTGAAAGCTCTTTTGCTGAATATAGAGATAAAAAGGTTCTCTTTCTAGCTTGAATAATATACCTTTCAACAGCCTTTAGCCAGTGATCAGTGTACTTAAAGATGGAAATCAGTGTGCACTACATCTCTAGCCACAAAAGTGATAAACAAAACTGTGTAATGAGACCATCCCTCTAAGGTGACCACTTTGTTAATAATACAGTAATAATGACAATGGAGTATACAAGTCTCATATCCAAGCTAATGCCCGCTCATGCGACTTCACACTATTATTATCCCAGCAGGCCTGATTACTTCTGGACTTTCTCAACTTCCCAGGGAGTGTACAGTACTGCTGCCTTTTATAGGTGCTGATCATTAGCACTCCGGAATATCTTTCACTGCCTATAGCTAGATCCCCATTTCAAAGACAGGTGGTCTGAGGAAGATGTGAATGAAATGCTTTCCCAAGGCACTTACAGCACCATCGTGCTAAAGAATTGAACTCACAACCTTTAGATCCTGAATTCGACACCATAACTAGTCAGTCACACTGCTCCACATTTTTTTTTATAAAGAATGAAAAATGGTTGCCAGCTACAGGTTTCACTGTAAATCGATTTTACTGCTGAGGCAGCATCCCTGAATGTTAAGTACAAAAATGCTATCATAATTACCCAACATAAATATGATATTTCTGAACCAAACTATCCGTTTACTTTCTGTTTGCTAAAAAAAAACAGGCAGCATCAAATCGGCCAAAAATAAAAAAAATATCCCATCCAACTACAGTGTTTACAGAGGAACTGCAATCACTGGTAATTATGAAAGGGTCCCATCAATACTACCATAAAACTAAATGTCATGTGTATCAGTTACATGCCCCAGAGTTCTACAACATCAACAGGGTACTTATCATATGGTGCTGCAATTATCTTCTGTTGATTGCCCTTTTTCCTCCTAAAATTTCTTGATACTACATCAACTCTGCTGATAATCACATTTTTTATGATAGGGTAATGGGAATATAGTGCACCTGATCATGTGACTGGGTTTTGCGTTTTAAATTCAAATGACTGTAGTCGCTCAAGGCTTTTTTTTACAAAAAATTGTAAAAACAAGGAAAGGTTAGCATTCAATTCAAGCCAACCAGTCAGCAAATAGGGCCACCTTGCTTTAGTAGGCATTAAATAAAGTCAAATCACAATTAGTCAGTCCAGAGTTATATTATTTGAACTGGATTGGACACCACTACATAAACTGAAAAAAGTAAAAAATAAGCAGGTATTGATATCAACTACTCGAGTACTCGCTATTTTGAGGGATATCTAGAGTATTCAAGTCTGAGGGATATCTAGAGTACTCAGTAGTTTTGCCCAAAACGTAACACCTGAAGCGACATATTATGACTTATAAATCCTCCCTCCCATTCCCCATCCACCCAATCCAAAAAAAGAAACCTTTCCAGTTGTTTACAAGCTACATGGCTCTGAAGATCTAGACATACATTTTGTTTAGTAATGCATGTTTATTTTTTTGCCTTTTAATGGACTTCTTTGAGACAACTAAATTTCTAAAAACTAATCAAAAGGATATGGTTCGTCCACACATCATACATGTATCTGCTGACTCACAACTTCTACATTATCAGTGCTTACTGGTTTTGTGTGGGATATTATTCATGCTGTCACTTCTATTAATTGTACTGCAACAGCTGTATTTGTTTTTGAGATTACTGATCTGCTTTGCTGTCATGTTTTCTTCCTCTCATGATGATGACTAATATTATTACTTTTCTGCTGCTGATAAAAGAGACGGTGGGCTAAAGATAGGGTAATAGGAGGTGATGAGGACTTAAATGCAAGCTGATTTCTAATTTTATCTGTAAAAAAATATGTCTCTCACTTAGATACCATATTATCATTTTCAAAGTGTAGAGCCAATTTGCATCAGGACACCTACACTGATTACTGAATACAAATCTCTCCATTTACAAATAGTGATACAGGTTGGCAACTCTCAATAGAAAGCAAAGCAACAGAAGATCTTCACAGGAAGATACTTGCATCTGGCGGATGTTTCAGCTCTTTGACTCCCTGACACTCTGAAGAGGCTGGGCCTTACTTGCATATACATGACGTTCTATTATGTCACTCTCAGTGGGATCAGTGTTCAGTTGGTTTATTGGCATCTCAAAACTGAAGGTTTGACCAAACTGGGAAACCAAAAGCTGGAAGGCTGAACATCCAATGAACAAGTAACCGTATGTGCCAAAGACTTTTTACTGGAGGTACGTCTCACTTGTAAATTACTCAGTAGTGTATTTCGTTGGCACTAGCATGATGGCTAAGAAGTAAAGCACTTGTCTCTTGATGTGAAAGATGCAAGTTTGAGTCCTGCTAGGGGCAGTTCCTACTTCAGTAGATCTTATGGTTTTAGAAGGCATCCTCAATCTCAACATTCCAGTTGGGGTCAAGCCTCTTCTCTCATATATATAACCATAACTGCACTCTCACAGGATATTGAAATCTTAAGTAACTCAAAAGAAATAACCAAATCACTGAGACAACAAATGTTACAAGTGGATAACCCAGATTAAAATAAACAGAGAACAATAAACTCTGTACAAAGGTGTCAAATTGTGAACTGGAATTACATTGACATGTGCAGTATTTTTCTGAAGGATGGCAGCTATGAGATGTAGATAGGCACAAGGAGAGATTTTGAATCTGCCAGTACCAAGTGACTTTCACAGAATACAGCTAGCTGGAAGTAGAGGAAGGCACTACACAATATAGTGAGAGTGTTATACATTAGTAAGCTCAGGTCAGTCTAGGGTTGGGTCAATTAGAGTCGGTTTCAGTCCACTCCACTTCATCGCAACTCCTTGGGAGCTCAGAAAAGATGCAGTTTTGTGATGTGTAAAATGTTGCAATTAAGCAGAGGTTGCAATTATCTGGATTGCGATTAGGCAGAGTACTGTTTTACACCACGTGAACACAATGTGGTAACAACTGTCCATATAATAACGTATCGTCACAGCAATGGGCGTTTCACCACTCTCATTTGAGTTAAGTTTTTCAGGAGAGGGAAAAGAATCCCATCAAACAACACGAGAAAATAAAGCCAATGTCAAACTTCAGTGCTGATTTTCAACCAATGTCTTTGTGACTTAACTCTCTCTGTGACATTTGATAGATGTACTGTGTTGTAGCGTGCACAAATATATCCCAGTTTTTCCTATCTAACTCTAAGATAGACAATCTGTCAATGGCTGTGACTTTAAGAAATTGCACGGAGAGAGAATAAGAAATTGCACATAAACAACAGGAGATACTATGAAGTGCTGCCCTATATTCCATTTATATACAGCTATCAGCTATGCCTATCAGTACACCTGCAGGAATTAAAAGAACACTTCAGAACTACCTGCTCTAAAATCTTTCTTTCTTTCTTTCTTTCTTTCTTTCTTTCTTTCTTTCTTTCTTTCTTTCTTTTGTTCCCTCTGTTCTTTTTATCTTCATTTCGCCCCTTTCTTCCATGACCATTATCTTTATTACTGTAAATTTGTATTGAAGATACTGCTGGCTAAAAGCATATTAAACATTTTGAATCTTGATTCTTAATGATTTGCAAAAGAAACATCTTTAGATGAGTCCACACTCTCCTTGCTAGATAGTCTGTTACATCATGTACACATTCCAGCAGCTATAATCAGATCTTGAGGCAACAGTTTCTATAATATTCATTGTTTTTGGTGCAGTTATAAACTTCAGTCAACTCCATATATTTACAACTCCTCAAGAGCAAGGAAAAAGTTGCAGTTAAATGGTGTTGTGATTATCCTGTGACTGTTTGACATGGGAAGTGATGTGATTAAGCTGAAGTTGTGATAATACACATTGCAGTTAAGTGGAGTCAGCTGTATTTTCTTTAAAATTTTGGACAACAAATAAGAAACCAGCTATTCTTCACACTGTTTAAAATGTGTCTCCGTTCAGCAACTAAAAACATCGAAGAATGTATCATCATCATCAACAACAACAATAGCATAGTTGGAGACATCTTGAAGCATTTTCCACATTTAACACAGAAATGGGAAATCTTTGTCAATGTTTCTGTTGGATGGACTGATCCCAGCTGCAGTGTAGTCCAAAGCACTCACTTCAAGGCTGATCCAAGCAAAGAGTGATTTGGTCTTCACCGAGCCTGGCATCCATCTCTGAAACAGGAACACTAATGGATTCCTTTCTCATTTATCAGCATATGAATAAAGCACTATTTTATGTTGTTAATCTGTCCCTGTGGAAAACTGCATTTCAAACCCCCAAAATTTGCACTAAGAATTGCAAATCTGCATGCAAAAAGTGGGGAAAATTTGTGTCAAATTTGCAAAAAGTCCACAAAAATAGCTGGGTAACTTCGTTTTAGTTATCATTACGTCACACTGCTTATTATGACAGCGTTGCAAAGTTGTAGAAATGAAACACATTTCTGTGTTCCGGTGACACGGTATTGCAACTGTGACATCAAAGGGCGTTTTTCTGCTAAACTCTGCAAAATTTGCTCAAAGTTTGTAGAAAAATGGTTAAATTTGCAAAATTGCAGCAAAGCCTCAAAAATACAGAAATTTGCAATAATTTGCGACCACAATTTTCTGGGGGGAGGGGACAGATTAATAGAGATTTTATCAGCTCTTCGCATTCTTAACACTAGAAATCAGCTGTAATGCCTATGACTAATGTTGCTCCCAATAACTTTATCAATGTACAGACAACAACAATGCAACCCCACAAGAATGTAGTGTCAACAATGACATAGTTTACTAGACATAATATGAATGGAATGACATTGTACTTGACATGAGACGGACTTACCTAGATGTCACCACTAGCAGAGACAATTTGATCTTTTTCTAAATATTGCATGCTAAGATGAAAAAGAGTGATTAAAAAAGACACTCTAGTTGCCCTAATAAACAGATGTAATACCACCTTAAAATTTCACGTAACATGAAATAGATTAGATAAAATTTGCACAGCAGATCACACTAAAAGAGTTGCTTCTATCTGACAAAAATTGCCCTGACTAAAAAGTAAATGAAGAGAACTGAATGTCCACAAGTGGCTGGATGGCTTATCCATTCATTACCTGTCATTCAACAAGTGAAGACCATAAATTGTCGCTGTGTAACGAAAATGAAGTGAGTCTGACTTAAGCAATTATTTATATAAAAGTGCTGTGTTGTTTATGAAATAAAAGACTATGTTGACATGCTAAAAATAATGAAAAATGCACTGATATTTTTCTGTCAAAATTGCAGTTCCAACACACTGACTCTATTTTTTTTGCTTTGATATAAAACTTGTTCCCTTGCATCTCTCAGAGATGTGGAAAATGACTTAGACCATTTTCATCGCAGAGTGACTGAATACTAAGCTATCATATTATTATGAGGACCAATACAAATGTGTACTGTTCAGTTGGACCTTGATAACGCATCCACACCTCAGACAAAGCTTTAGAAGGTGTGATATCAGAAAAATGGTTATTTTGAATGCTTTTTATGAGGAACAAAACTGTAAGCATCTCCGAATGACTTTGGCGGAAAGGGGGGGGGGAAGAGGGGGGAATGGGGATAAAAAAGTCAAGATTGTGTTAACAAGGTTCCGCTATACTGAAGCTTTATCTTTAGTTTAAGAAGCATAAATGTACACCACCAAGCCATATCTTTCACAAATCACAACTGCTGCATTGCATTCAAAGCATTAAAAAAGATGGTCTAAAAAACATCACTCACATTTGAGTTAATGTAACTAATAATCCCATTTTGTGCAATTTTACCCTTGTGAACTGAGCATCAAAGAAGATCTTACTGATAAGCTACCCTTTTACACGCAAGCCAAGTGACAAAATTTTTTGCATAATGGTGGCAGCCTGGGAGATCTTAGCCTCACAGTCAGGGGAGATGCAATCTTTAGATGAACCAATTAGACAGCCTGTACCGGGTCACGAGGCGAAGGTGTTGTGTGAACTGCATGTACCTGGCACTATCAGAGTTAACATTGGCACACATCAGAAGATAAATACTGTATACATGCTGATGCTGCAAAGTTCAAGGTGCTGTGGTTAAATCCACGCTGAAAAATTAGAAAAATGTCTAACAATAGGTTGGTCTTCACATAGAATCGGTCATGTTGAGATACGACACACAGTCAGCCTAGCCAATTACATGTGAAGACCATCAAAAATATCTAATGACATCTAAGAAACTGACCCCAGCACATCAACGTTCGGCATGTGTTGGATTTTTTTAAAAATATATATAGATTATACAGTATCTGCCTATTATACTGCTGAAATTTCCTCCAGGTTTCTTCTTAATTCTGAATTAAAATTATTGGACTTCAAGTTGGGTTTTTGTTTTCTTAAACAACTGAAATATTTAACTGAATTATTCCTAACAAATTTTTAGCCTCCCTTGCGGCATCTACTTACAGATCATTCTGTAAAATCCAAGTAAAATGGTAAGTGTGTTTCATATCAATCACCAATGTTGGATAAACAATATAAGCACCCTTAGCAACAAATCTGCAATGAAAAATGGTAGTAATACAAAACCTAAACAAAATACAAAAACACCTGATTTGCGTAGTTTACTACTTATTAAAATAAAATTAAATTGCTGATAGAGGAATTGGATTGCTATATGCCTTGCTGTAGCTCAGGAAGTGTCTTCCACAGTACTCTACATCTAGTCAAGAATATAACATGCTTGTTTGTTTGAGTTAGGTTTTATGGCGCGTCAGTACAATTATAGCAACACTATATTGCACTTTCTGGTTGTAAGACTCAACTATTGGGTAGAATCTTCTCATCAATTTTACTTGGACAGTTACTGCCAAGTCTACTATTTTAACAATTTTAAAACTGTCAAGGGATGTTTAACTTGTGCAACATGCATACAGGATCTGCTACTATTGTTATTGTATGTAACGTGTGAAATTAGATATCATAGCACACATGAGATATTCTGGCACAATATAACACCATACCAGCCTTGAGGGAAGAAAATAAATAGCATATTTACACTAAAATAAAAACCCCCCAAAAAAAGGTTGACGGTACTCAAGCACTACTTCTACTTATTTACATTTTCCAAGTAACAAAATACTGTAAACTCTACACAATAACCACTGAATAATTGCAACGGCAATAACATATATGCTCCACAAATGTTGCAATTAAGCAGAGCCCACCAAACTTGCTAAATGTGCATCCTTCGACAATGCACATACAAAACACACACTCATGACTTCAGCATTCAACATAAAGTTGGATATGACAACACGAATCTTTTATCACAGAATGAAAAGAACAAATACAACCACAGTATAGAACAATAGATAAATATGAATAGTGTGATACCAACATTCTTTTTCTAATGCCGTCTTTATATTTCTTTTTTATACTTTTATAGAAGAGTAGAAGGAAAAATGACATGACACTTTATTTGTATGGCATGAAAAAAGTAGCATTACGTGAATAAAAAAATAGAAGCGTATGAATGAAAATTTGTCATAAAATATAACTCTGGAGTTTAAAAAACATGATACACTTACAACCAGAATGTGAAAGAGCAAGGATTAGATGTAATGGCAAGACGAAAAAACAATAAGAAATATTGTCCACGGTGATGTAAAATGTCATTGTCCACATGCAACAAGTTTGGGGAAAACAGGAATGAGTACTGCTCTTTAATGGGCATGAAGATATCTAATTGCTTATAAACTGGTCACGTGCTGCTTTTTATATTTTCTTTAGGCCTCTTTGTAAATCAAAGCATTCCAATCACTGTGCCCCTTTTATTACTGTATTTATAAAGAGTATCTGACTTATGTTAATTGAGGATTACAGTTGATGAGAGGATAGATAAACAAATGGGAATATGAGCCAGTGATTGAGTGACTGAATGAGCATATGATTAAATGAGGGAATATATAACAAATGAATGAATGAATTTTCAAAGAGGAGTCTGAATAAATAAATAACTGTAGAAAATAATATAAGACAAAAACAAAGAAATCAAAATAATCATAAAAAATATTATATGCAGAATAAAAATTTAAAAAATTTACACAAAAATTACTTTCGCGCATGAAAATGAATACTGTCCTCAGCATTGGCCCATACTTCCGAATTAAATGAATACATTTGTTTTTAGAGCTAGTATGTGGAAAACGACATTTTACATCAACATGAACAATAAAAAAGCACTGTTGGATAAGCACAATCAAAGTCACTCACATATAATACAGCAGAGTCAGAACAGAGAACAGTGATAACAAAAAAAGTGGTAAAGATTAGTTCAGCTTGGAAATTATCATCAGAAAAGTGAATTCATAGCACAAAATACCATATCACTTCAATATAGTGAAAAAAACATAGTGAAATTCTTTAGACTGTTTCTTATGAATGCAGATGTCATTTTTTTTGCTTTGTTTTCCATAATAATGTGCGTGTGTGAGAAAAGTACTGAGACACTTATAATGGTCAGTTTTACCATGAAACTAATTTCCCTTTGACCCACTTTCATTTCAGTTTGTTAACATCACACCAACAGCTTAGAGAATTAAAATGTGACATCTTTACTAACAAGGCAAAGTTGAGACAATGTCTTCATGCTGCAAGGACTCATATGCACATACCAACCTGAGTTAGTCAACTACCTGGTTACCAACACCACAAACAATAAAATAGCGAGCCCATGTGCTCTGATTAGCCAACTACTTAAGGATGAGAGCATTGGTGAGGTGTAATTAAGTGACCATTTTTTGCCTGAGAACAAATTGTGTACTACAAAATATGTACCACTAAACAGAATTCAGCCACTGAGAGTGCCAGCATGCCCACTCTACCCGTATCCCTATAAAAGCGGAGCACACCATCCGGTTGACTATACAGCTCTGGAAGACTTAAGGATAACCAGAGAGGTCAGACATTGATGGAAATGTTTTATATCCTGATAGAAAAGACCTGCACCTATTTTTCCTAAGCATCAGCTGGATGGATAAAGTAAAATACAATAAAGATGAGAGTAGCGGCAGAAAATGGAGAGATATTGAAAACAAAAAAATAATTCCCGTTTTACACTTTCTGATCATAAACTATATCTGTAATCCAATAGTCAATATTCTAGACCACTCTGCTGTGCCTTTCCTGGCAAAAATCAACAATTTAGGCTCACTGACCGTTACCATTTCTATAGCAATAACTGATGTTTTTTGCAATTTTCTCAAAATATGTTTAGACACTTCTAATGTCTCATTATCTCCAAAGCTTACCAAGGTGTTTAGGTACTTCCAAAGTTTCATGATCTCTAAAGCTTATCAAGAAATTTACCTGTATGTAAGAGTGGTTGTTAAGGATGGTTTTTGAATATTTTGATTGCTTTTGCTTTTGTTTTCACTCAGCTCCATATGTCAGAATTTGATGAAATGATGTATTGGTGGTGGCAGCAAAATATTTGCCAGGTAAAAAATGCGGTGTGGACTTAGGATCCTAGTTTGGCAAAAATGACCAGCTTGTTGACCACAGTTTGTTGGTGTGTGCACAGCAAGTCCAAGCAATGATGAAAGACAGACCACATTCACATGATGTCATCCATAACCAAGCATGGAAGAAATACAGGAAGACAACCACAACTGTACACAAAATGCTCACCACAAAGCATCTTATGTTTGGCTATTGATTCCATATTTAGCACTACATCACCTGATTCTGTTGCTACTGTTTTAAAGCATTCTGAATGACACACCTTATTCTAGTACACGCTCAAGAACCTGGTCCAAAATGAGGGTGTGTTATTTAAGCTTCCATGTAGCTGTGAATCTAGTACCATAATAATCCAGATGGAAATACCATCACTGTTACTGATAGAATTACTGATTGAGGTGTTGTAAATTAATATGACAGAGAATGGTTTAAAATAATATCATGTTATGAAATTAATGAGATTGTCAACAAAACAAACAAGAAGAGTTTGACTGTAAACAAAACAAACAAGAAAAATTATGTTCAATATTAAACAGTGAAAAACAAGAGATCAACATCTACGAAATCTCCTATAAATATAGCAATGATAGAGTTAACTATTGATGAAATAAACCAATCAGCATATTATATGAACAGCCAAGATGATGTCAGCATATTGTAAAATCACAAATTATATCACAGCAAACAACACAAATCATTCCTCTGGCTAGAGGTTGGATTCATAGCCCAGCCTGAAAATATTCTCCAGGAGAATTCCGTGTTTTTTGCAGGGGTACAACTTTGTTTATTATGAAAATGTTGGTCACAATGGCTGTAAAAGTGTACATATGTGCATACTTCATAGCATTTTCCAGGAAATTCCACATGGAAATTACAACTGTCAGAATAATTCCAAGGTTTTTGTTTTGCAGTCAATCAAAATGAGGCTAAAGTCACTTTTTGGCTAAATCAAGTTATTAGTAGAATGATCTGAAAAAAAAAAAAATCAATATTTTTGTGTTGAGAAATGATTTTACTCTCGATATCTGCAACAAGCAAAAATTCAATATTTGATGGCCCAAGTTATCCTCCTAGTCCAACATCACAGGCCTCATTTTCACAGGCTGCAAGACATATTATCTTCAGAATAAATTCTAGGAACTTCTGAAATTCCTAATCGACACATGAACCTGACCTCTGACCTCTGTATCGGTAACAGGATTGCCATAGACAATGAAAAAAAACTCTCCATGACATTTCCAGGTGGTCTGATATGTAATAATGTCATCGAAACCAACAAACCACGACTTTTTATTACAGGAAATTCAATCAGAGTTCATTAAGTTGTCATTTTGGTTAAGGAAGGGGAGAATAGTTTCATGAAAACTTATGAACCCCAATGTTGCATGTGTTTTCCATAAGATCTAGCCAATTTTGCTGACTCCAGATATGTTCCTGACCTACAATTTTCATAACCATTTCCATGTCTTTTTATTCCAGACTTTTCCAGTCTGTAGCAACCCTAATAACAACACTTCATTTAATGTATAAATTAGGATAAGTCATCACTGATGACAGAATCTTCTTTACTGAAGACGCAACAGCACAAAAATAGATCAATTAATCAATATATTAGAGAAATCAGAAAAAAAGAGAAAAACAAAATTAATTACCCTTCTGCACTCTTTCTGTTCAAACTCTCTCTTAAAGGAATTTCATTCATTGATGAGGTCATAAGGTTGGGTGGGGTGGTTCGTATGGAGATCGATCTGTGGTCAGCTGATCAAACTTACATCTTAATGTATGATCAAATATTCAAACTTTGTTTGGTCCCTTTCCATTCTGATGGTTAAATGACCAAAAAAAAAAAAAAAGGGGAAGAAACATTGGCATGTGGTTTTGTCAAAACAGACTGAAAAAAGCAAGACTGATACAATCACAGAACAATGCAATGTGTTGTATATTGTATGTCACATCCAGACTAGTGACTTTGTTTTTCAGATGATATGTTTGTAACATGTGCAAATCCCTCTAACAAGATATCTGTCGTTTAATGTAAAAGCCAAGTACCTTTATATGCAGTATAGATATTTGACTTTTATTCTGAACAGACATTAATACTTCCTGCAAAAGAAAGTTTGCAGTGTAATCTTAACAACAGCCCAATGCACAATGATGTGGATGTGTGGTTCAATTCATTTGTTAGTCCCCATGTTGACCCCTGACCCTTCCGCCTTCTAAACATTGCTTGAAAGAAGCAAGGATTGTAGGTCGAATGATGAAGGGTCTGTTAGATTAGGATGAAAATGAAATAAGAATGTCAAAGTATAATTAAATTATTATCTCATTTAGTGAAAGACACATCAAAGCAAAACAAACATAAGCTCAATACCAGATCTGAAATGCATGCCACCAAACCTGGTCACCACCCTTCCATTCAATAAATCCTCACTGTGCTTCAAAATGGCCTAACTCACACTTCAGCCAGTTTCAAATATGGGTACAATGTCGTTTCTGAAATCAAGACCCATGCTAGCATATTAAAAAAAAATTAAAATGTGCAGACATTTCCCGGCAAAAATTGCAGTTGCAAAGGCACATGCTGACTTCATTTTTTGCTTTGCCATAAAAATTTCCACTCACGTTCTCTCAGAAACGCTAAAAATGACTTAGTCCAAAGCACAGAGATGACATATTGCACTGCACATCAAACCACCTGCTGATCCCTCCTAACCTGTACATAGAACATGACTTTACCCAAAATATAAAGCAGAGCAGGGAGCACATAATGAAGGCTGATCATCACAAGCTATTCAGTTAACACATCTCATATTTAAAACAAGCTAAGGAAGCAGTATTGGGTAAAACATATGTTTCATATTATGTTGTCAGGCCACAACAGTATGAAGAAAAATATCGCACAGTTGGGTATACACATATTTATAAGATCAATATCACATTGTCTGAAAAGAAAATACTTTCAATTTTATGGCAGGCAACCAAAATAATAATAAAGAAAAAAACAAAACACACCATGCACATGCCATAGAAAACCATAAACATTTTTTCATAAATCTTTGTTCTTACAGTGCAGGTCAAGTTTATAATGGTTCAAGTGTTCGGGAGGATCTGTATGACAACATTGTTTAGGCAGTTTTGAGTAAATAGAGATCTGATGGGAATTTGATGAGGAAAATGTATTAACATTTGAATTTTGTTATCAAGAGGCAATCATTAGGAGTGATCTTGCACCTTGTTGTTTGTACAAAATTCATTTTTTGAGAGTATTAATGCCATTGCAATGGAGAGTAATACTACTGCAAAACTATCTTCACTTAAGAGCCAGTTTCATGTGATATAATTTGGAATATTTCACTCGACAAAAGTGGAAAAAAAAATAAAACATAATGAACCTGAAGGGCTATTTATAGCATAATTATATGAAATGGTCACATATCGTTTGAAATTTTCACTGAGATGAAAATCAGCCTTTTAAAGCTTAGAAAGCCTGATAAGAGCTTTTAAATTATGAAATTAAGAAGCACTGGCATCAAAATCATGGCATGTGAAACTGACTCTTTGGTGAGGATATGCTTCTAATATTTCACATAAGATACAGGAGTTTAGCTCTCAAGCAATGGCTCAGAACAAACATCCATCGCAAGACAAACAGGTCAAAGGCTCAGTGGAAAAACAGAATGTGAATAACACATTTTTCATTCTAGGACTACGATGTTAAAACCTGTCATGAGCTAAACCTGAAATGTCTGTAGTTGCTGAACAGTGCTACGATGCTGGTCTCTTCCATCATCACTGTCACCGCCGTCATCGGGTTTTTTCAGGCCGCCTTCAAACCCAACGTCGCCAGGATCCATGTCACTGTCGCTGTCAGACACAACAGGCTCATCACTTGAATCTATCACTAGATAATCCGACTCTGAATCAGAATCATCACTTGCGAAAAGCCTAGGCAGAGATGAGCTCCTGTAGCGTAGAATATCCTCGGGACTGAGGCTAAGCATCTTTGTAATCTCTAGGCCTGAGTCCGAGCGAGAGCGTGGCATTTCATCTTTAGACAGGAGGCTGGGTTCATTTGGATCACTGGCATTTTCTGAAACATCAACTCCTCCGACAGCACCATCATTAGCATCCACATCTAGATCCACATCATCTACCCTTATTTCTATTGCCGGATGGCTGGAGGTTAGAGGGATTTGCTCTGCTGGAGCTTGAAGAACTTCCTTCAAGGTCTCCACATCAGCTGTCCTCATCAGATCTTCAACTTGACCCACACTTTTACTCCTCACCTCTCTCCGTTGTCTCTCCACAACCTCCCCATTTCTCTGAACTCCCGAATCTTCATCAATAGGGTGAAGTTGCCGACTGTTGTTGTTACTCAGTGAAATTTCCGCTTTCAAGTCATCTATCTGTTTCTCTTCGACAGCCTTTGATCCCTTCCTTCCAAAATCTTTCTTTATTGAAGATACCTTTTCCTTCACCGAAGAGCTTGCTCGACGGACAAACCCTCCCACTGCTGCTGAACGTGACGTCTTCACAGGTTCAGTCTTCTGATCACTTTCCTTTTTCAATGAAGCTTTTTGCACATCACTATCCTTTGAAGACTTTTGGGTTTCACTATCAGTTGAAGAACCTGACCTCTTGAACTCGTCTGAATCTCTAAGAACATCATTTTCCTTCGAAGGTCCTTGATTTTCGGTACCAGTCTGGGTCTGACTCTTGGCAGCACGGGCCTCACTCTCTAGGGAGTTGATACAATTCTGCAGACCAGAACAATACTGCAACATCAAAAGTCTCATAGCATCCTGCTTCTCCCCAGACTTGATGGCCTTGCTCTGAAGAGTTTTCAACTCAGATCTCCTCTTGGCGTTGGATGCCTTCTGCTCCACTGTTTCCAGGAATAATATCTCTTGCTCTATGGCTTCCTTGTTGTCCATTTCAGCTTTGAGCTGCTCATCCAACTTTTTCACCTGAGAACGAAGAAACAGCAACAGGAGTGTCAAAGATACACTTGAACCAGGTATTTTCTCATCATAATAAATGATATTCACAAAACTATCTCTTATTATAATAAAAGGTATACAAAAACCCATTTCTTCTCATAATTCAAGGTATTTACCAAACTATTTCTTATCATCTTAAAGGTGTTCACAAAACAATTGCTTATCATAATAAAAGAAAGGTATTCACAAAACTATTTCTTATCACAATAAAAAATATTCACAAAACTATATTTGATCATAATACAAAGTATTGACAAAACTCTTTCTCATTATAATAATAGGTATTCACAAAACTATTTAACAGTTTGTACCCTCGTTCCCTGGAGATGAACTATTTTCTGTCTAGCCTGACCATGGCTTATAATCGTCTAGAAACCGACTGAGTTTTATTTCACCGCTGATGGGAGGTAATCATATCACCTTTGCACTTGGTAAATGCTTTATGTAAGACCTTATGGTAGAGAAAATTGATACAATGTTGTCTGGCATTTGAAATATGAAAGTAAATCCATCTGAATCAAGATAGCCTCCACAGCCATTTGCAGGTGGGGCTTGCCTTTCGATGGTAACAATCAGATGGTGCAGTTTCCAATGGGGTTGATTGCATTTTCTTACCAGATCCTCCAGTTTGTGTCTTCGTGAGGTGAGATCCATATCAATGAAGAGCTGTGCCCCAAGTTCCTTAGCCTGCATGATGGCGCTGTCGGTCAAGGCTGCCTGGGGCTTGTTCTTCTTTAGGTGCTTCATCACACTGTCTCTCATCCTCTCAGTTTGGTCTTTCAGGACACGGAACCGGGTCATCGGGTTCAGCTGATGACAGGCAAGATACATAAAATAATAATAATTTTGAAATCTTCATATCACATACCCAGGTTAATGCCTGATCAAGTGACATCACAAATCTTCACCATAGCAGGCCAGATCACTCAAACATTATCTCAGCTTCTTGGGAAAGCATGGAGTGCCACTACGACTTACAGGCGCTGATGCAGGCCCACAAACCCCTCACCAAGAGAAGAAGATGGTTTTATTATGTAAATCCCCATGCCGCACCATAAGGACTACATTTCTTTGTTAACAATTAAGATGCAGACTAGCCTTTCAAGAGCAATGCCATAAGTAGAGCATTAGAAAGAAAATAAGAACTAAATCTTACCTCTGGGCTGCCATCTGCTCTCCTCCCTGTGCTTCCCCTGCGATGCGGCTCATAAACTGTGTCCATTAGAGCTGAGAAATTCTGTAACGAATCACTGTCCGAAACTGCAACCTGCTGCTGATGAGAAAACAAAACTATCGTAATTTTGATTTGTCTTCAAAAATCAAAATAATTTGGTTCTACATGACTATATCCATTTTCATTTTTTTTTTTATTAAAGGACATGATGCAAGCAAAGCAAAAATTCATCCAAAAAATGTGTTGTTATTTGTAGCTGTGCATTCTGGATGTTTGATGAATGACTAAATCAGTTTAAATATTAAACTTCAAATTTTAACTGGAGAATGATAACTTCATCCATTATGCCATTTCCGAGTGCCACAGCTGTATGATTGGTGGGCTTGTTTTACCGGCCATCCTGCTTGCCAGTTTGAGTGATCACATTCGGGTTAGCATGTTACACGGTATGAAGAAAATGAAAAGACAAACACATGTAAACCCAATTACATCTTCAATTTATGGCATGGCAGCTGCACAAAAGGCCAACAAAGTATAATTGTTATACTAACCTCTAAATATCTATCTATTGTTGCAAACTTAGCCAGTCACTAGTTTTATAAATATACTCTTGCATATATCAAGATTACTGGCCACATCCATACCTCTTCGATGAGATCTTGATAGGTCGAGTCTTCCTCCTCAGCTGCAAAAGATAGTAATATTATGAGAAGATTGTTATGGTACCAAGACAGAAAGAGAAAATATGTATCTGTTGTGGTGCTATGTTACTGTTACTGCTATTGCTGGATTTAGTACTGAGTCAGGATGTCTTGCAAATTCGCTTCTCAACCATGGCAATCTCACTCACAGAATGGGTAATAGGTCTAGTATAACATACTGTAGAAACTTTAGAATTTTAAGTCCAAGTTACCTGCTCAGCAGTTCAAAATTTATGAGCTGATGGAGTTTGTGAGATAGATTTAATATTGTAGAAGTGGTTGGTTTTTTTTGCGAGGATCTAATTTTTGTGAAAAGTCAGAAATGAGCTCATTGCCTTCTCCTCTTGTGAACTTTACACTAAAAGGTGAAGCCTATACCAAAGACAAGCTGATAAATTCAAACAACGGCAAAGCTGTTTCACTTTCCATACACGATGGATGCACACATTAAGCCCTGTTGGACACTGTTTACTGCTTTTATGACAAATTTGAATGGGACATTTTCTTCACCGGAAGTAATTTTCACTGGATCATCACAAACAAAACTTTTCAACAGTATAAAAATATTGGGAATCTCACAATGAATAAAAGAGAACTTTGAGGCTGTAAAGTTTGAGACCCCGAGTTCTTAATATCTTACTGTTAGGAGATGACGGAAGTGAAGGGATCTCTATTAGGGCATTACTCTTAGTTAAGTGATTACATTCATCCATTCTGCAGGGATATAAACACCCTCTGGCTATAACAAACTGTACTCTATCAAGTGCTGTGGAGCACACTACATTTGATACCATGAACAAGATAGTACTCAGTAAAGTAAGTGGATGAAAGTTAAGATCAATAAACATAACTTATAAAATATCAAAAATTGACAAAAATGGAAATGAAGCAAAACTTATATGTAGGATAGGACTTGCATGAAACTACCTGAAATTGTAGGACAATATCTAGCTCTATTACTTTAAACTGTGCATTCGTTAGAACTTAAGTTTCTTAAGAGCGTTACATATTCAGTAAAATACCTGCGTTGGAGTTTTAGGTCTGTATACAAAAGCTTGTGAATGAAAGTGTGAAGTCCTCCTAAAGTCTGAAAATTTACATCCCTGATTCAAAAGGACTAAAATGCTCTCAGGTGCGAGTAGAAATTCAAATGAGCCTATGTACAAAATGAACTTACCAATAGCTTTCCTCTCTGCACCATCCACATTAATTGTCCGCCTAGCTTTGCCAGCCAAGGGCTCCCAGGGTTCATCCAAAGCATCTCTCTTTTTAACACCAGATCTGTGTAGTAACACAAGAGGAATACTTATATGTCCACAGTAGAACATTCCAAACACAGTATATGCAAACTCCTCAGTATGTAAAATCCTAAGTAAGCAACTCCTCAATATACAAAATCCTTAGTATACAAACACCTCAGTAAGCAAAATCCTCAGTATGCAAAATCCCGTGTATACAAAATCCGCAGCATGCAAAATCTTCAGCATGCAAAATCCCTATGATGCATGCCACCAGAACGACTATATTTCAAAAAAGTCTTAATCTGAAACTAACAATATTATGAAATGATATGCAGGCCCAGACAATTTCTCATACAATTTATTAAGCTTCTTATGAAATGTTAATCTGAAAAAGACACCTATTCTAAAATATTTCTCACGAAATTCAGATCGCCTAAAAAATGTAGTTATGATTAATAAAACAGTCCTGAAAAGGTTAAACTTCAAATTTCCTACTTGCCATGGATTGTTTTTTCATCAACAAAGGTTTTCTTTTCATTGTTGACCAACCAATCGCTGCATGATGCTTTGCAACATACAATCATGGCTGCTTTGCAATTCCTGTCTCCCTTTCCCATCCACTTACTCGGTGCAGAACGTGTTGACAAGACACTTGACCAGGCACTTCTTATGGCATACCATGTGACACGTCTTGCACTTGAAGGCATCTTTCATCCAGATCTATGGTGAAAGGAAATTAGAGTAGATTTTCCAGATTAGTTAACACAGCTATATAATTTGTAGGGTTTAATACCAGATAAAAACTACAGCAAATATGAACCGATAACACAAAGTCATCTGCTCAGAGATTTTTTGGGCAACAATGGTTACCAAAATCTTCTGATATAAAGGAGATTACATGCATAACTATTATTGCCACTTCTCCATCCCCTTTTCTTGGAGACTGAGCCGTTCGTGATAGCATGGATCACCCAGGATTGGAGAGGGATAGAAACATCAGTTTTGCTTTGTTTTATCCTGAACAAAAATGTAGCATGAGATTGCAAATGTAACTTAAGATTGCTTGGACCTGATATAAAAAATGGCTGACCAAACTCTACACCTGTTACAAAGACAGTGAGTGCAAAGGGCTAAACAACTGCATAACTTTACAGTCATAAAAGAAAACATGAACTATATGCACACGTGAAGACTATGAAACATGGTCTTATTAACACACTCAAGGGGGATCTCAACAATGGTTGGGGAAACCCTTCCCCTCCATAATATAATAGTAAATGCATAAGCAGTTCCCTAATTTAAAAAACGAGGCATGAGAGGCAGAGAAAGTTAGCCTTACTCATTTACTTCCTTGACACCTTTTCACACAAAACTGACTATCATCACTGGGATTGACAAAAATGTTCGTGTATATAGACATGGGATACACAAATGCAACACAGACCCTGACTTCAGCATGCCTTGGCCTACACTCAGGTCTTGTGATCTGTAACAATTCATGGGACATTCCCATGTATAGCCAGTGTCTTTTTCTCCAGACAGTCAACAAGACCAGAACCTAATGACTGCATATATGCAAAATAAAACTTGCAAACTCTAGCATAATCATCTTCTTTCTTTTATTTCTTATATACACGACAGTAATTATCTCAGATTCAGACCATGTTTGAAAAGGGATATTATGTTGTTTATGACCTTAAAGTCCTGGCTGACATGTTAAAAATTAAAATATGTCAATATTTTTCACCAAAGTTGCAACTGCAGAGGTACATATTTTTTTTGTTTGCTTTGCCACACATGTTTTTCTTGCATTCTCTCAGAAGAGTGAAAATGACTCAAGCCATTTGTGTGGCACAGTAATGATATTTACCTTTTTTCCACAATAATCACAGAATGTTGCAGTCATGAATGTGGTACTATCAAACTGATGGTGCCCTTCATCTCTGCAGAGAAACAAAATTGCAAAGATCAGAGACATACTAAAGTCATTCATGAAAACAAAACAAACACTTACTGATCAATCACTTATATTGTTTTTAAAGACCTTCCGAACAGCAAGAAAATGAAGGCACAAATATAAAATCTGGATGAAAACAGAAGAAAGGGAAACTATCTGCAAATGTTACAAGTTACCACATGATTACATTTCCCAAACTGCGAAGAAAGATAATGTGGTTTAAAAATAACTAATTGCAAACAGGAAATCGGAAATACAGCCTTTTCAGGACTGTTTCATCCATCACGACTACATTTTACTGGTAATCTAAACTCTGTACAATTCGAAACTGATCAGGAAAAATTCTGTTACATGAAGATCAGTCTACAATTTGGCTGTTACATCTGGAGTCAAACAGCATAAAGGGGGAAGTGCTCAAGAAGACAAATGCAGAGAGAAAATGAAAGATGGAAAGAAAGTCATGTGGTGGGAATCGAACCCACGACCTCTGCGTCGGCACCCATCGCCTCGCCATGAGTTTGGAATCAGGTAGACATCAATACACGACCACGCCGCCACTCCAATAAAAGTGGCTTACATCTGATCATAAAATTCCAAAGCCCATGAAACATGGAACTCATGAAATCAGAATACTAAGCTAAAAACAGAAATTGAAAGCAAGCCCAGAGAAGGATAAAGGGAAAAGTGATCAGAAAAACACTATGCAGAGAGAAAATGGAAGAAGGAAAGAAAGTGATGCAGGGGAAATCGAATCCGCAACCTCTCTGTTGGCACACATCACATGCTGTCAGTTAGGAATTACGCAGACTAAGTGCCCCATTTCCATCTTGTACTATTAAATTTGATACAGCAGTGGCAGCAGCCAAAGGCAAAATTTAAAGTCACCATTATTAAATCATGAGATTCTCCATTCAAAATACAATTTGTTTCATCATTCTCTGTATTAGCTTGTCTGTTGACATACACTTTCTTTTCCATGTGATTTTCAGCGAATGAAACATTTTAGGCAATATGCCATCCCTGTGAAATTAAGCCAACGATAACACTTGCAGGACAACATACTTTCCTTTCTCCTCTGCCGCTTTAGCTGTGGTTGCACTTCTGTCTGTTCCCTCCACCACATCTGCCTTGAACCTCTGCAGCAACTCTGACTGCAGCTTGAAGGAGCCCCCTCGACAGCTGGTCAAGGCTTGTCTTTGAAGTGGGGTCAGCATCGTGGAACAAAAGTGAAACCCAAGAGAAAGGTCCCCGTACATCTGGCTGGGGTCCCACCCTTTGTGGACCGACCACATTTTGATCAGACTAAAAAAGAAGTGGAAGTTCATGTTAAACAGTCAACTCCATTTTATTTTAAAATACTGCAAATAAAAGCAACTGACTTTCATACACAATACTTTTAATACTTTAATCATTGAAAAATGTTATGATTAAGAGGAAACTGTAATTATGTGAAGTGCAATTACACTGAAAAAAAAAAGATGCTACCTCAATAGTATCTTAAAAAATTGTCTACACTGCCTTATAATTTTATTTCATAAGATTTCCTGAGATTTATAAACCACGACTGACATCTTAGCACTATCATATTTGAGGTGAATGAATGAAAGAGTCTTGGATATTGGCACTCTGTCACTACCTGTACCCCAAAAATACTTCTTGACTGGTTGGTTGATATTAAATTTTCACACCTTATAACATTTCACATTCCATCTGGATTCTGAAGCAGTTCCCAAGGTACACTACACAAATTACCACAATGTGACATGTTGAATCAGCCACCCCCCTCACCCACCCCCTCAAAACAAAACCCCAAAACTGAGCAATCAGAAGCTGCCTTCTAACAAGATACTATAATATAACATCATCCCATACATTCGTCAGGCAAAAGAACGTACTATTCTTCTAAAATAACAAAAATCAACAATGATATAGAACCAGTCTTACTCTGCGTCAGTGTTATAATGTCCATGTTTCAAGTTGACCTTGTCTTGCATGGTTCCGTTCAACGTCAGTAAACAGTGGAGATAAATATCTTCCAAGGTCAGGCTCACCTGCAAATAATAACGACAAATATCTCATCACTTTAAGCGGATTCACTACTTTCATAGTACAGTATAGTCCATTACTGTGGTGTGCACTGCCCTCTTTGGTTCACTACATTTGGCATGCAAACTTGCGCACCGAAGTGCTAGATTGTGCATTTTCTAGCTGTTGTCAGAAAACTACATTAATCTCACCACACAAGTTTAACTCACAACCAGATTTCACACATGTATCTAAGAGACATTAATACTTGTATGTACAAAAAGTCATTTAATATTTGTATCTTAAGAATTAGTTACATGGATATGTGGAAGGACTCTGTCTGAGATGGACAGAAGGAGAATTCAACTTAGGAAAAAAAAAATGTCTCTGTAAATTCATCTCAATGTGCAGTCTGAGTATGCTTTAAGTTAAGATTTAGGTCCATGCATGATTTAAGAGCAATATCATGGAACTCTTCCAAAGGTCTGTGCTGATTGTAGCGAGCAAGTGTTAATCAGTATTGGCGTGTAGTGAAGAGGCACTGAATACGATAGCTTCTCCTTCGAAACGCCACTGACGTTGCTACTATAATACACAAACGAAGTCCGCTGTGCAGGAAACAGAATACTTCTTTATTAATAACAAGGTGTCACCAGCAAATAATTCACAAAGCACAGACCATACCAGCCAACNTCTACTAAAAAACGTTAACAGTAACCATGAGGGCGTAATATAGCCGTAATCGTGTTGACACGCCGTAAAACACAAACTCACTCACTGATTGGCGAAAGGGATATAACTCCAAATATACATGCAACCCTCTGTTAGTAGGAAGATTTCTGAGTTTGGGTTTGAACTGGAGAACTGGGCAAAAAATAAAGCTGTCCTGAGTTCAGTGATGCTGTCAATACATCAACACATAAACATTCAACAACCTTTGGATCTCAAAACATCACGCCAGTATTATGTAGTGGAATAACTACACAAGAACAGATAACTCACATATCCCAGTAGGATATCATGCTTGGTAGAATTGAGGATATCCGACTTGCCCTTGCGATCACCTCCCTTGCACCATAGGCAGATGTTGAGGTAGCTGGTAGTAGGATCCACGGTGAAAATGAATTTCTGACCCCACTTTGGATTCTGAAGAAAAATTCCACAGTGAAAATGAATTTCTGACCCCATTTTGGATTCTGAAGAAAAATTCCACGGTGAAAATGAATTTCTGACCCCATTTTGGATTCTGAAGAAAAATTCATTACATATCCAGCCTGTAGTTAAGACTACCACAAATTAAAGATTTGCTGTGGCTTAAAGGGTACAAATCACTTGTACGGTATGATGCTCTTAATCACAGCTCCTCAGAAGCATGAAAAAAAGTTGTGATAATAAGGAGTTGTGATTAATCAGTGATTTTTTAGAAACATCATATCATTTTTACTGGGTGAGAAATGTTGTGAGTAAGCAGAAGTTGTGATTATTCGGACTGTCATTAAGCAGAGTTGACTGTAACAGGATTTGTGAGAATGAAACAGTATAGGTGAAATCTGTACTCTGATTTATTTGGAGCTTACATTATTCAGAAATATAACATGGAAAATTCCATGAGAACTCCTCAGGATGTTGACGAATTCAGCACTGTTTCTAAAGAACCTGCGCATGGTTATCCAGTGCCCTGTGACAGCACAGTTAATTTTTGTAAAACCTACATGAGGTGATGGAAAGAATTGAAACATTGACAGGGTCACAGTGGGTCCATGTGCAGACACTGTCACTCTCCTGATGAAACCACTTTTTGAATGTCCAAACCTACTTGAGGAAAGGAGCATTATGCTGCCCAAGCAACCAACCATCCAAAACACCCAAGAGTACAGTGTCACTGGACCAACTGAAGAAAAACTCCAAATGTTTAAGATAGACACTGGCTGACTAGTGTGAATAATTCACAATAACAATAAAAACAATAACGAGGCTACAGACTTACTTCTGAGGCCTCTCTGTACATTGTCCGCCGGGAGTCTGATGGATTGGAGCCAGGTTTTCTGTTTTGAAACTACAGGAATAATAAGCATAATTTTAGCCTGATAAAGAGTGGAGCTGAAGAACAGCAATGTTGGTTTTTAAATTGTTTCATGGGAAAAAAAAACAACGCATTTTTATTCATAATAACTTAATTTCTTATCTTTTTTCTTTTCATTTTGTATGTGATGACACTGAAAAGTCTTTATAGAGATGTAAAATTCAGTTTTGTCTGACATGATTGAGTAAGTTATCTACAGACTATAAAAAAGGTTATATAACATGAAGTCTACCTAACTGAAGTTATCAAGGATTTACTGTGAGTAGCATTCACAAATCATGCTGGTTAGTACGTGTAGTCTTTGAGATAATTAGACACAGTTCTGGACTGCATCACATTTAAATATATGAAGAGACTTGAACATCCATTACTTATTATTTACCTTTGGTCTAAGTGGTGGTGTACCAGAGGGTAATGATGTACTTCCAAAACTTTTCACACTAGATGAATCAGTGTTGGAGTTAGAGGCTCGGGGCTCACTCGCGGAAGCACTGTGCCAGCTGTTCACTCTCTACATTAAGGAAAGGCAAGAATTTGCTAAAGTTAACAACACCTGACTGCAACACCATGTGTGCCAGGGAAAACTGGCTTTTAAGTGAAAAGTGCAGTTATGTGCGTCACACTGTATACTATTTTGGGCAAAATGTTGTTCATTGTTCATTGTTCAGGGTTGCAACATCACTGCACTCCGGGCAACCCCATAGGTGCTCCGTTCCCCGATCCAGGATCCAGCGAAGAGTCCATCTACTGATAGTTCCCACCGTTATTTGATTGCGGGCCTTTCGCTCCCTTCCAGAAAGTTTGCATTGTCTGCCTTCCCCTTTCTTTATTCCCATCGCCATCATCGCAAAATGTTGAGAGTTAGTAATAAGAGCCAGTAAATGAACACACTGTAACACTCTTTCCTTTTATCTGAAACCCTGTTTAACTGATGAATCCATTAAACCATGACAACAGATTCTTAATCAATATGTTATGTGAGGAGAAAACAGCATTCTCAGAAAGTGAAGTGTTATCTTTAAAAATGAGATGCAGTTTATAATCCAAGTGCTAATTAACCTCCAGAAAAACTCTGGATTCCAATGCAATGACTTCTTAGAGAGTTGTTCAGTAACATGCTTGGACCTTTAACACTAACTTGTGATCTTAAGTTTTAAACTAAAAATGAGTTGGAAGCATAATTATTATGCCAGAGACCTGTACATGATTCATATATTAATATTATTAATATTCCCTATTCTTAATTTGTAGCCATGTCTTCTAAACAAAAATTTGACAACAAGTATGTTGGGGAGAAGGCAGTTGGAATTAGCCGTGGCATCTGCTTGTCATGATGATTCGATATAATAAACAGTCTTACCCTGGGGAAATCCATATCATCCCTGCTCATTGCGGAACTGCCAGATTCTGAGCCAGGTCTTTCAACCTGCAGCTGTATCCTGTGATTCGTCACAAACAAACAGTAAAGAAGATTCTCCTCTGCTATTTATGAGCAGCAGTCACAATAAGGTTTATGTTACAAAACTTGGAACTGAAAAATCAGGGCTTTAAAAGTGATTGGGGCCATCTGATATCAAATGGTTGGTTGTTGCAAAAATTGAGAACAAACAATAGATGATAATATATCTGAAGATGACCAGTATTAAGCTCATTCTTACTCTTTGCAATTCATTTACATTTCAAGTGTAAAACAATTGGGTATGATAGAAGAATACCACCCACAGTATCTCAATCTGAAACAGTGAATTAGAAAAGACATAAAAACTGATTCTGTTAAAAACTTGACTAAGGCCCCCCAGGACTTGTCAAATCACAGTCGTCCTCCCCATTCCCCTCTAAAACATAAAATCAGTGTGTGTAGGCATCATCCTAATTACTATTCAAACATTCATCCAACCTACTTGTTATCTTTTGCCCACTTGAGATTCTTCATGGCCTGTTTAGCAGTCAGGACTTTGTTTCCATTGACACCCACAAGAATGTCACCCTGTGAGAAAATCATGCATTACATAACTCTAGCATGTCATGTCTGTATTATAGCAAAAACAAAGAAAAGAAAAAGATATTTCAACATACATGTCTATAAACAAATTTGGCAAGCAATACACTGCCCATTAAGGGATGCCACTGGAGCAGAATGATCTATTAAACATGCACCCAGTCAAACAGAGCTTATGCTGAGAAAGCGCCAACTGCAATATCAGGTTCAAAAGATGATTGGAGTCTTCAAAATAATTAAAATTTTGATCTTTGCAGAAACTAAAAGTAAGGTTGTTTTTGGAATGAAAACACTGCTTTTATGTGCATGAATTTAAGTTTTCTGTGAGCTAGATTATAAGATGTATGTATACACTGGCAAAATCACTTTTAATTGCAATTATTTTGGAAATTTCACCACTGCTTTTTATAGGTATAGTGTTTATACAGATGCCATTAATTTACATTGCCCTACCTCCTTAACATTGGCCATATGAGCTGGTGATCCAACACTTATTTCACCAATCACCACAGCCGGATGCATTCTGTCTCCTAGGAGTTCCTGAATAGACAACAAGGAAATATAATTTAAAAGTATTAATACTGCTGTTATTGGTTAGTGATTAATGTGTGAACACTTTCCGATAAATCGACATGGGGATTCTATAACCATAATAATATTTATATTTGAAACACTAAATGATTCTACTGCTACAAAATGACATTCAAATTTCACAAGAAATAAAAAAAATAATAAACCCACAGTTCTCACATCGCAAAGAGTCTCTGACATTTAGAGTCAGCGGAATAACACCAAAGGAATGAACATTCCAAATTATACGTGTCTATAGGTGTGAACATGGATTTTAACAAACATTAAGACTGTGTCAACTTACAAGAGGACTGATAGATTCTACGAACTGAATATTCATTCACTCCTTTGACCCAGTAAAGCAGTTTGTGGAATCCCATTACCTCAGTTAAAGAAACTGCAGATGGGCACCCAAGGAAAATCCAAGTATCTTAGGTGAGGGGAAGAATGGCCCTTCCTTTATAGATCATAGTGCATTATCATGGTCTGCACTGCCCTTATCTAAGTCAGAACATACTGCATGCAAGGCGCACACCAAAAAGCTAAACAGGTGCATTTTTTTCTGTTGTGCATGGTGACTCAGGCAAATTGTATCTCAAATTACAGTTGTTACTTCACCTCTAGATTTCACATAAGTATCTTGGACAAATTAATGCATATCATTACAGAGCGGTATTCAGTGTTTGTGTCTCGAGAATAAGTCAAGCAGCATTGAGGGAAAGAGTTGTCTCTCCTCATAGGGATGTAATGAGAATTAAGATATCTCTGCAATGATATGCATTAATGTGTATCATATGCACATGTGAAAAATGATAATCAACTACAGCTGTAGTTTGGGGTTTGAGACAACAATTTCCTAACCCACCACCCACAACAGAGAAAAATGCACTGCTTAGCACTTTGGTGTGCAAATTTGCATGCAAACTGTACTGAATAAGAAAAGGGCAGCGCACACCATAGTAATGCACCAGAATCTAAACTAACTCACATCTTTCACTGTCATGCCCAGGGATTGATCAGAAGAGTTCTTCATCAAGTCCAGGTTAATCAATCCTCTTCTCTTTCTTTCCTCTATTATCAGCTGTTTCCATGGCAATTTATCTGTGAATATAAACAACATCAAGTCATGCTTAAGAGAAAACAAGAAGTCATCTGTTTTCATTCTTATATCCAAGTGTAGACAGACGGATGGGAAACTCTTTCCTGTGGGGGGCAAAATAAAGAAAGAATGCCATCAAAAAAATGTCTGGCAGCAAGTCAAAATGTGCCTTAACCCTCGTGATGCGGTGATAGTATATATACTACCGTGCGCTGGATACCGTTCAGTGCAGCAATAGTATATATACGCATCACTCAACCAACTTCTACCAGCAGGGATCGTATTTATGCAGCTGTGTATGCTGGCAACGTGTCCTAACCATCAGGCAATATACGCTGATCCACTATAACATTAGTAAAACTAGGTCACACAGTCAGCAAGCTGCATAGCGCGTGGTCAAGTAGCGCTACTAGTGTTAAGTCGCTTTTTGGCTAAATCAACTTTTCGGCATGCTTGAAGGTTTAATATGTGTCATTTCATTAGACAAAAACATTTTAGACTAGGCATTATTCTGGCCCAAGATAGAGTCGTCTGAAGTGACAGGAGATAACCCTAACCAATGGAAAATATTCGGAGAAAATTACTATTCAAGAACAACTTTACACTCAATAATTCATCTAATATGCCTCACAAAAACTAAAATAATTTTCCCACAATTAATGACCATTTCGCTCATATAGTCAATGTTTTTGTGTACAGAAATGTATCCTCAATATCTTCATCATAAAAAAATGCAATCCTGGATGGCCTTTATCATCTATAGAGTCTGATATCTCAGAACCTAGTCTAGCATCATAAGCCCCTTTTTTGGTTGCAAGATATATATGACAGAAATATGAAAGCGACACCCACACACAACTATTCAGCACAGGTAACAGTTCTCCCATCACCTGTTGAGTCATACACAAATGACAGGTGTTCAGAAAGTTAACCTGTGACAGAAAAATTTTAAAAAAGGGCTAATTAAAAACCATTTAGTCATAAATAACCTATTCCACTTTTATATTTTTTATATCTCAAAGAGAGAACGCTAATATGAAAGTTGTTTGCTTTGATGTACTACATATGTACTCATCACACGACAAGAAAAAACTGAGAGCTAAAGGATTCATGAACATACCAACAGATATGGTACAGTAAAATTTGGCCCCTTTCGGCACAAATGGCAGTCGACTGGCTCCAATAATAGTAACTTCCAGAACGCCACTGCCAATTTCCTCTCCATCAATCTGTATATGATGATCCCTCTCCTTCGGTGCATCATTGCGTGGTCGAAAGAAAGGCTTGTATCTGATTTTGTACATGGGTAAAGTGTGTCTCTTTCGGACAATTCTGCGTATCTAGAGGGGAAAGAAATCATCCAGAGAAAAAAACTTAATGCTATTTCTTTGAAAGATCTACACAACAAAAAATTGTGTTACGGACATGGAGGTTTTCTATTTCACCGTAATAACAAAAAGCAGACTAACAAAAATAACAGCAACTGCACAGTTACGTGATTAACGACGGCAGCTTCAGCAACCATAATATCAGTGACAGCAATATAAACAGCATAATCACTCAGTAAGCTGTCAGAAAGAGAAACTAATCCAGACTGCCAAAAATGAAATTGTCAAATCTTTCCTGAAGGGACCTCCATTCATGAAATATCAGAAAACCACAAAAACTGCCTATGTTCTTCCCCCAAAAAGTATATTTTCTTTTATCATGTGGTTCTATTCCACATTTTTCTAAGATGCAAGGATACTTTTTTACTTCTTTTTTTTTTTAACACTGTGAAAACATTTGATATGCCAATAGACTGTTATGTTAGAACAACTATAATATGCAATAATAACAGCACCCTGTAAATCCCATGCAAGTACTGAAGAACACTTTTTGTTCAGACAGTATATTATTTATTATTATTTTTTTTTATTAGGTCATAGGCCAACATAATGCATTACAATACAATATTACATTAGTACAATCCACTGTCAAGACATAAACCGTGTTCCTCATGCACACTATTGCCACTCATCTACCACTTTCTCATCTAGCTGACATCCAGACCTTCGAGAGTTAAACTGGCACACAAATCATGACATTACCGCTATCATCACTGCTAAGTCCCATAACATCTCTATCAGTACAGGAAAATATGCTGGTTCTTACTTGGTTTGCAATGATATTTCTCAGCTTTGGCATGGGGCGACCATCCAGTTGTGCATTTACTTCTAAATCTAGCTCAGGCTCCTGAAAAATACAAATATAAAAATCATGTGTATCCTACTTAAATGCTTTATATTGACAAGAGTCATGTAAAAACAGCTGAAGGGGACTTTTATTTTCAAATTTGAAAAAAAAGCACAACTGATGTACAGTCGAGTCTGCTTAACTCCAATTCGCTGGGACCACCCCAATGAGTTGGAGAAATCAGGATTCGACTAACGATTTCCAAGGCGGGTCAACCGTATGCGAGCGAGCCAGCACCCTGGGGAGGTCACGAGNCAGAGGTCGCAGGTTCAATTCCCACCACATCACTTTCTTTCCTTCTTCCATTTTCTCTCTGCATTTGTCTTCTTGAGCACTTCCCCCTTTACCCTACCTTGTGCGAGCATCTGTTTGCGTCTGCTAACACCTTGCTTCTAATTCAGACTGCCAAAAATGAAACTGTCAAATCTTTCCTGAAGGGACCTCCATGCACGAAATATCAGAAAACCACAAAAACTGCCTATGTTCTTCCCCCAAAAATATATTTTTTTTATCATGTGAGTCTATTCCACATTTTTCTAAGATGCAAGGATACTTTTTCACTTCATTTTTTTTTAACACTGTAAAAACATTAGATATGCCTTTAGACTGTTATGTTAGAACAACTATAATATGCAATAATAACAGCACCCTGTAAATCCCATGCAAGTACTGAAGAACACTTTTTGTTCAAACATTACAACCACTGCTTAGTTCCATATCATCTCTATCAGTACAAGAAAATATGCTGGTTCTTACTTGGTTTGCAATGATATTTCTCAGTTTTGGCATGGGGCGACCATCCAGTTGTGCATTTACTTCTAAATCTAACTCAGGCTCCTGAAAAATACAAATATAAAAATCATTTGTATCCTACTTAAATGCTTTGACAAGAGTCATGTAAAAACAGCTGAAGGGGTCTTTTATTTTCAAATTTGAAAAAAAAAAGCACAACTGATGTATAAAATAATGAAAGGATTCTGCTTGATACTTTTGAAGAGAACTTTAATTTCATATGTTTTATGCTAAGTGACCGTTTACGTTTGATGACAATATGATACTGGTTTCCAGTGAAACCTAGAGGCTGCTGAATTATGTAGAAGATGTGAAATCACAGGAGATTTGTCCATAATATATCACATTCTTGTGACATCACTTACCTGGTGACTTATTGTGGTTGAATAACGCATCACGGTGCTTCAGAGTGGCCTCAGTCTGACTTAGGGCATTTTTTACCAAGGGTACCATGTTGCTTGTGAGATCAAAGTCCCTTGTCAACATATTAAAAACATTAAAATGTGCCAACATTTTTTTTTGCTTTGCCATAGAAACATTCCACCATGTCCTCTCAGAAGAGTGAAAAATGAGTTAGGCCTTTTCAAGCACAGTGACGAAATGCATGTTGTATGAACACAAATTCCTCTCATAATTATCTCAGAGCTTATTACACGGCAGACCTTTCAAAGCAGAGTATGACTTACTTCACAAAATGACATACTCCAGTGACTGTACGGCAGCAGTGTAAACCGGAAGCGCATCAGTCCTTGCAGCTTCAGGACTCTCACTGATACCTGGGCCATGCGACTGAATGGCAGCGCTGCGTCTATGGCAATCTGGAAGCCGCCATCATATGCCAGCCTCACCTTCAGGTCTAATGTCTGTGGTAGAACACAGTCAATTCCATTTCATTGCAACTCCTTGCATAGAAAAAAGTTGTGATAAAAAACAAGTTTCAATTATCCAGCAACTTTTACACTGAAATATATCATTTTGTTGTGGGAAACTGTTTGCTGGGAGTGGAAGTTGTGATTATCCAAATTACCATTAAGTGAAGCTGCCCTCATGCCTTCTTCTGCTAGTTACATGCTTTTATTTCCTTCTGATTTTTTTAATGTTATGTGAAAGGCACAAAGATTTATTTCGTCATTATCTTGGCCAAGCATGATCTTCACAGTGCACAAGTAAAACTGTCAATACTGCAGTATACATCAATGATAAAGTCAGTGTAACTTGTTAGCATTTTTCATTGGATTTCTGCTACTGTGACGGCTGTAGACTTGAAACATAACATCAAAGAAAACCACTGTACTTTGCATGTACACGCTGCAGAAAACTGACTGAAAACATCACATTCCATCCCAGCCCAGCCAGCCTGAAATTTTAAAAAATTTCCTGACAACATGTATATATCTCCGGAGGCTGATTCTTCATCTTTATCATTGTGCTCTAAGATCAACCCTATTTTAGCAAAGAAAGATACTCATATTATTTGAAATGTGACAACACGCATGGATCGGTGGTAGTCTTAGATTTTTCTCTCCATTTTTCTTACTCACCTCTGGAGAAGGACTGTCCCCCTTGACAAAACAAACATCCATAAACTCTAAATAGTGCTGCCACTCTGGTCAAGTGCTTTTCTACAGCAAGAGTGACATTTCCTTCCATTTCCCTAAGTACAATTCTGAAGCAAATTAAGTGGGAAAAAGGGATAATAATTTAACTTTTAAAAAAAGCAAATCAATCATTTGCCTAAATTGCCTTATATTTTAAAATTTGTTTCAACAACTTACAAAAACAATTTTCTCCCTTGTCAAGAAAAGTGGCTTTTCATAAAGCAATTTTACCCCACCACAGGGGGAAATTTATGCAAGTGGCAACACTGATTCTAAATATCTTTGTTTATGTGGCCTCCTTCCAGAATATCTTTCAGGCTAAGACAACATATACTCACCTGAATAATGTCACCAGACACCTCTGAGTTATCCACAGACACCCCCGTAATGACAGGGAACTTGTCCCCAAGATGAAAGTCTCGCAGCTGGAAGGGGATAAGATATGGGGAACCCTTGTCAGAGGTTTTTGTAAGATGACCTTACCCCACCCATGATTTAGACTGAAGCACTCATTGCAAAGTTCTGTTGAGCAAAGAGTGTTTCAGTCCTCAATGAGTCTGGGATCAGTTTATCAAACAGAAAAACTGATAAAGATTCCTCTTCTCATTTATCCGCATACAATTGAAGCACTATTCTGAATCATTATTGGAACTTTTATTAGCTTTTCCCACTTCTTAACACTGAGGTTCAGCTATGATGACCATTAACACTACTGCACCCATTAACTCTATCAGTGTAAAGGCAGTGAGGGTAATCTCCCTTCACAATAAGAATGTAGTGGTACTGGTGACATAGTTTACGAGACACATGAATGGAGTGACATGAGATGGCCTTGAATCTCCAATTTGGTGCTAGCAGAAATAATTCCTCTGATCATTTTCTAAAAATGGTTTGATGAGAAGAGATAAAAAATTGTTTCTGTTCATCATGGGCACCAGATCGTTACTGGCTTTCCAGAGTGATAAGAAAAATGACACGACTAAGGAAATTCCTACACAGATCTTACTCACCTGAAAAGGTACATAAACAGCCTTAAAATCGTCGTCCGTTACACGAAGGGGCGTATGCAATATTTGCTAGGTTTTCAGGAGAGGGTTTTAAAGTCTCAGTGAGATTTAGAATTGATAACGCACACCCAATCAGTAAATGTTTAATATCTTCGAAACTATTACAGTTATTGAAATTCTTCTTCATAAACACACAGACCTCGCTTTCGGCTTTTGGAAAGTAGTCTCAGGTCAAAAGACGCAAAATGTCACATACGCACGCCCTTCGTGAGATGGGCGACGAAATGATATGCTCACTCTAAGTGAGTGTAGGCAATTTTTTTCTTTTTCTTAATGCAAAGTGCGCTATCAGATTTCATAAGGTCATTAAAAAACTCAATATGGAAACAATAGCACGATATCAAACAAATCTGGTTGCTAAATCAGAGATCTTGTCAATAGGTAGATAAAGATAGGCATACATATTATTTTAAGGTAATCCACTACTCTACCTTTGTAGAGTATAGTGAATTACTGTGGTGCGCACTGCCCTTTTCCAATTCAGTTATGTTACATGCAAAATTGCACACCAAAATGTTGAACAAAGCACTTATCTTTGTTGTGGGTAGTGATCTTAGGAAAACTATATCTCAAACTGCAGCTGTTGCTTGGACATCAGATTTCATATATGTATCTGAGACATGGTAATGCACATACTTAGCTAAGCATTTTATATTTTTGTTCTGTTACTTTGAGAGACAGCCCTTTCCCTTAGTTCCACCGAACTTATTCTTGAGAAACACATATTACAAATCCCTCTGTAAGTATGTGCTTCAACTAGTCTTTGATACATGTATGAAATCTGGTTGTCAAGTAACGAATGTACTTGAGATAATGTTTTCCTACAATCCCCGTCCATAACAGAAAATAACTGCACTGTTCAGCAATCTGATGCGCAATTTTGCATGTAAAATGTATTGAATTGGAAGAGGGCAGTGAACACCACAGTAGTGCACTACACTCTTCAAAGGAAGTGTAGTGGATTGCCCTATACTCTTCAAAGGAAGTGTAGTGGATTGCCCTAACTTTGTATTCTGACGCCTGAAGGTCCAAGTGCAAGTTTCATCCTGCAACATTATAGTGAAACTTCTAGCTTTGGTCCTGTCTGTTCATCCATTAACACATTTTCTTTTTATCACATGATCATTTCACAACTGCATCGGTATTGCATTTTTTCTGCACAAGTCTGATGTAAAGAATATAAATGGTAGGGAAAGCTTTTAACTGTTTGTTGCAAGTCGTCACACTGTTTGCCATGTAGGACATACTGCACAATAAATTTATATGGGAAGATGAAAAGCATCCCAAAAAAAAAAAAAAATACTGATAAGAACACAATCCACACTTACAAACAATTCATCCACAAGGATTCCACTCCTAGATCTCAGAACCTCCTCAAACTCTGTTTGAATCTTCTTGGTCAAGAACCTGGACGAGATACAAGAATCAAGCAACCTTTTTTATCATATAAACATGTTAAAAGTGTGTAATAATTTTTTGGCATGTCACACATTACATAAATTTGACCTTTGACCTGGTTACGAATATGCTGATTGGAAGCCTGGGAAACCTCTAGGCGTTTGAATATGTGACGTCATTTATTTTGTGACGTCATTTCTTTTGTAACTGTTTTCACTGCCATGGGTTTTTTAAAAATTATTTCAGTCTGTCTTTCTTATCGCTTGTCATCATTCTCTTCATGCATCACTCTCAGTTCAGTTTAACATTTGAATTAAATTACTTGAAATGTCACAGTGTTTCTATGGTCTGAAGTTTCACCGATGATTGTCAGCTATTTGGATCTACTTTGTGTCGCGTAACTGTGTGGTTTATTCACTTCAGTTGTGACTGATGTGTCTCAAACAGGGTGAAAGCCACTTCAGGGTTCTTTTCACAATTAAAAGTTTAAAGTTCATTTTTTTTATTGGTTAGAGTTTATATTATATGATAAAATGGATCTGAAACTCGTGTTTGTTTGATATCAGATTTATGAAATGAGTTAGACATTTATGATATTCGCGAGCCTCTGGCCCTGAAACAGGTGATAGTGCCGAAACACTTTGAAGTTTCAGAAATATATTATTTGCCATGTCATAGCAAAGGCTCAGTTACTCAGATGGGAAATTAAGAGTGAAAGTTCATCTTCTTCATCTTCTTCTGCATTCCTTGTCATGTTTTCAAGTTTGCTCTCTCTGTTAAATTTGATTGACTATCCTAGGTATCCACAGCTTGGTACTGACACCTGGTTTCACTGGCCAAATCTCCTCTCCTAGATACTGGAAATCTGAGTGAAGGTTCAAGATCTTAATTATTAAATATTAAAACAGTATTGGTAATTATTTAGCAAGTTTAACTGAATAACTGTGTAACTAATTTTCATGTCCAGTGTAATTCATGTTCACTGTGATGAAATTAATATGTACCCAGTATTAAGCCTGTGGTATTCTAAGTACAAACAATGTGGAAATAATTCATACCTTCGCAGCTGCAGTGAATCCCTCAGTTCAGAAAATAAAAACTGCATTAGGAAGTTGAACCACACACATTCCTCCTTTTGCTTAAGGCTTTGCTGACCTAGTCGATTTTTCAACACCTGATGTGGTAGATAAAAATAAAGATATGGTCAGTGAGGGATGAGTTGATTCTCTGTGAAATCAACACTACTAGGTTGTTTTCATATCAGTTTTTCAGTGACAAAATAAACTTGCCTTGCTGCCAGTCAAAATGAGGCCTAAGTTGCTGGACCAAGAACTGAGAAACCTGACTCTGAAAGTGACAGATGTTATCTCATATCAAATTTTGAATTTTATACACTAGGCTGGAAATATTTTAGGGTACGATTTTTATTCTCATTATTTATTTGTGTATCCGTTTACATTTTCACACAAAATATATTCAAATAATGATTTATTTAACAGTCAGTTTATTTAATTTTTTGTTCATTTTTGTTTGTCCAGGACTTATTTTCCACATATTGCTGGACACATGTGGTCTTCACGAGCCAGTTCTGAGCGTTCAAAAAAAAAAAAAAGGGAAAAAAAATTACCTCTGGTAGATGAATGCCAGTGTCTGTGCATTTTGGGGGTGGCATCACTGGAGTATTGTGGAAATATCTCCAGAGCATGACCACCTCTGTGATCAGCACAGCCGCCATCCCCATCATGAAAGACAGGAAGATTAGCACCATCCTGTCTGTGAAGATCTCCGCATACATCTTGAGGAACAGCGTCAGGTAGTGGATGGGAGGGAAGGCATACACAGAGTCTGGGATCCATGCTGACTGAGGGCCCCCGGGTTCAGCACTGGAATCCTGCCCCACCATAATCATCTTCACGGCTGATTATTATCATCCGAGACTTGAGCCAAAATACTGACCTGGCCTAGACCATAGCTTGCCTGAATGTCCTAGCATTATAAGACCGTATTATGCTAATACTAAACATAAAATATCCTTCCTTGGTACTGTAACACAGAGAATAACTCCATCTGTGCAGTGTAACATCAGCCGAAATTATACTGTATATCTCCTTCTGAGGGTGATGTTCACATAATGTATGGCATGTGGTTTTTATGCAAAGATGTGTCACTTTTCATTCTCAAAACAAGATGCCGTTCTTCACTTATTGATTTATTGAACAACATCTCTCCACAGCGTCCATATCACTTGACAATGCAAGATACTTTTGATGGATGAAGTCTGTCATTTAAACATGGTCACATATGTAACTCCTTCACAACATTGTCATCTCCATTTGTTCTCCACTTCACTGATCAATAGTCTACGTCATGGTAAGGCTATGCTGCAACAAAAAATAAAATGGGTTACAGTTAACTCTTATCAGTATCAGGAAAGAGTTGAAAAGCGAAATATTATGTTCTGAAATGCATGTATATTGAGGTGTTACCGACCTCTTTGTCCACGAATAAATGGCCTAGCAAAACCTTATGAGTTATTCCCATTGTGAAGCTTTCACTAGGACTGGTAATAATATACATTACTCTGGTTTTTGCCATGTCAGCCAAATGTTGGTCTAGGGCAGGGTAACCCATTCTATGTCACTATACTAGCCAGAACTGCCTGCACAATGGGCCTAAATCACCCCTCTATGCCATCTCCTTTCCCCTCTCCGGGATACAAGAATTATCTCTTCAGCGCACTAATCCTATATCTGCAGATTTTTTGTTCTTCTTAATTTCATGTAGCTTTTAGACATGCCCACCAAGTTGAAAACTTAAGGGCAAGTGTGGCACCCTGTAGGGGTAAAATTGGGTAAAATTGTGTAAAATGAGTTAAGGGCAGTTTCTTGAACGGTGACATGTCCTTTATCGACTCCTGAAGTTATTTTCATGATACCTGTCTCAAAAAAGTTTATTTTGATGCAAAAGGACATGATCATCCTTTCTCAAATGCATCTGTTGGGTAATCTTTATCGTCAATTATCTCAAAATCACAGTTTTTGTCACTCTATCCCTTCGATCTGACTTTTTTCTGGTCCAATTTACATAAAATTTTGCATAACAACTCTCCAAGCCCCTGTTTTGAGAATGTCGTGAGCTTTTTTCGATATCGTGTGTTTTGGGGTGTTTTTTTTTTAATTTTTAAAGTTGAAAATTCTCAAAATTTTCAAGGTTTTTTTATGACATTTTTAAAAGAAATGTTTTTAAAAATCTATCCAAGAAATAACAAAAAGCCCGTGACATTCTATTTTAAATAAAGTGATCTTTCAAATGGAAAAAAAACCCAGCATCATAACATCTATTGTTCTCCAGATCGAAGGGTTCAAAGTTATGCAAAAGTCATCCATATTTTCCAATATGGCGTTTCCATAGCAACGGAGGGAGGAAATTGCGAAAAATCCCCGTTTATCTTCCTACCTGGTCCTATGTGGCCTATATTTCACCCCAAAATGACAAAGTTCCCTTTATTAATGAAAATGACCTAGTTCTGCCGCACGTGCCTATAAGGCTGTGCACAAATATCACTTGTAATATGATTATGCACTGAGAACTGAAACAATTTTTAAGTTTAAAAGTTTTTAGTTACGGAGCAACCAAGGCGGTAATCTGAACAAAGTTGAGTGGACAATTAGTAAAAACCATTCTGAATTACATGCCATGTTGGCTGAATAGCCAAGTTATAGCCTACCTCCAATCAAGGTAAAACACGTCCCATGAAATCCTAGGGTAAACATACAATTCTTGTGATCTCATCTATGGCATCATGATCCCATGTGCATCACATCTCACATGATCACATCCCACACAACGCAGATAATGAGAAATATACATACAACACTGGAATGGACAAACTTATTGATATTCTCCTGCTTAAAAGTGGACCCTGAACAGTGAAACACATTATCACCTTGGCTGGTGTATAACTGAATATGATTATTTGGGAATGGAATAAAAGCTGTGGCTAGTTGAACATATTTGTAAGTAATCAGATCATAATGCAAATAATATTTACTAGCAATCTCCACAAAGCCCATAATAATGAGGGTGAGGCAAAGGAGTATGCTGGTAGCCCATGACTCGAAGAGTAAAGTGGAAGGAGAGAGAGGCGGGGAAGAACGAACCAGCACTGTGATTTTTTGGCATTCCTGAATACAAGTAAAGCTATCTTATTATACCACTGACACAAATGTTCTAACCATTGGCAGAAGTCAGCATGGGCACGACCGCCGCTTGTAGGGGGATTCTGCCCCAGACGATGAGAAATGTTAGTATAAGGAGAAGAAGAAAAGGAGAAAGAGAGAAGGAAAGGGTGAAATACCTGAGCTGAATAAAGTTATTGTTATTGTTATTAAAGAGGGTGAGAAGGTGCCAGACAAATGTTATTATTAACTGGCTATAGCACAGTTTGCCTTAAGCATGACCATCTTATGGTTTGAATTGGGGCCCCCCACACTTTCTGATGCCCAAGGACTCAGAGACACTATGTCTGCCTCTTATACTAGCTCTCATGCAAGTTGTTTTCCAATCTTAGTAAAAGAATGTTCCAACATCACAATGTATTACAATTTTAAAATATTCTTTCTTGCAAGTTGGATATTCGAAGCTTGCAACAACTAGACTCTATTTCACAAAATGAAATCCATTTACAACAGACAATACATAACATCATCATTTCATACACAGACTACAACAGTCACTTTCCACAAACTCCTTAAAACTGTCAAACATTTCTTTCACTGGGAACAATTAAAAATGATATTCTCAACATGCATAACACATTTTCAGCCACTTTTGTTTCTGAATCTTGTTCAGTAACCAGGACTTCAATCAATAGTCTATACCACATACCTCATTGTCCATACATGACACCCACAAATTTGTCATGCACTCTAAAACTCTCAACATCCCGTGAGCAAGAAATCAATTTTTTTCACTTGGGTTTGGTAAACCCCTCTGCAGGTATGAATGTGACAACAGTTTATTCTTAAATATGAGGGCACAGTGAATACAGTATCATGGATCAGACTAAGCATGTGACTTTAATGGACGCTTTAATAGACGCACAAAATGATAAAACCCCATCTAACAAGGACAGCTGTTGCCGCAATAGTCAAGAATGACACTGTTGCAAAATTTGAATAAAACTATAACAGGTGATATCATGAATTGGTGACAGCATTAGGGGAAAATGGGGAGGGGGAGGCGGAAGGTGTTATTTTCAAAGAGCATAGCACAGAGACACATCTGCACTGATTAAAGCAAAGTTGTGCAAAGTTCAGTCCTCTGGAAAAATCAACTGCAAACAGTGGGTTGGTGGATGAATGGATGAATGGATGAGTGGGTGAGTAAGTGATAAGCGAGCAACATTTTCACTCACTCAACTCATGCACCCACTCATTCATGCATGCACACATACATACACTCATTCACTCATAACCCATTTACTCGCTCACTCACTTGCTCGCAAGATTTTTCAAAATTTGAAGGTTACATAAAGACGTGTAGAAAGTTTAACTGAAACCACGTCACCTTGGAATGTGATGGGATATACAGGAAGGAGTCACCAGATGAGGTTTGACTGTATCTAAAAAAATGTGAAAAAGATGCATAACATTACTCATGTACTATATTTGGTTTCCTTTCACTGCACAAATCGCAAAGGGTGACTGGGCAAGAATGTTTTATGCCACAGGGTGTAAAATCTGTAATCTCGCCCTTCTCTCTCCCGCCCCCTTCTCCCCCACCCCAATACATGGCTTCTGAAACTGCTCCCTACCAGTTTTCCTTCCTATTTTAAAACAACATGTGTCTTGGCTGCTCATCAGAATGGGGCTTATGTTGTTTGACTAAAAACTGGTATTATATCAGGCTGTAAAGCTTGGCACCATCCAGTATCAAATTTTTGGCTGTTGGAGAAATGGAAAATAAAATCATTTCTGTACACACAGGTATTGGTTTTAAGGGTGAATGGTTGGAAGCTGTAGCTAAATTTGAGTTCTGTGAAGTAGACTGGATTACTGTTTAGTTATGCAATGGAGAAAAACTGTTTTTCAATCATAATTTTTTTTAGAATTATTTCTTCTATTGCAAGGAGATGACCCCTGCCCCTTCAGTTCAAACATCTATATCCCAAGTCTAATTCATGCTAAGTTAAAACTTTTTCCACCTAATGATAATATACATATTAATAAACTAGCTTCAGATCAGACCAATAAATCAATGAACTCAAAAAGTGATGTACGCCTCATACTGAATAGCTACAAGACATTTGCTTTCAGACCATTACCCAATATTCTGGCTCCACCCACCTTCTCCTTTTCCCATCCTCTTCTCTCTTTCTCTCTTTCTACTGCCCCTGAAAATGCCTTCCTTTGTTATCCCAAAATATGCCACTGAGTTTGTGTGTAGTAGGCCATCTCTCAGAATAGCATTAGTATCAATTCAGTGATTAGTCTAGGAGTTAACCTTTTCACTGCATAGCGCCAACAAGTATTTAGTCAGTATTTTGGCAAACGCTTTACACAAAAATCTAGTAGCTTGCCAGTTGTTTTGTGATAGGTACAACTATGTTTTATTGTCAGGAGAGAAATACTGACAAAATTTCAACTGTTTTTCTTTTTTTGCTGTAGTGTGGGCAAAACCACAGATTATAGCCTGCCTTCAACTAATTAAACAGAACGACCAGACATCGATGACTGTTTTCATGGTACATGAACATTATTTGATATTTCTCTTGCCAGAACCAAACAGGTTGTCATTTCTGGAAACAATAAGTATAAGAGTACTTTTGTTCATGCAATGGAGGGTAACCAAAAATTAAAGTTGGGTAAAACCATGATGATATATATCACCTCTCTCTTAGTTAGGAAAGACTGCTTTGATCATGATACTGTTCATTTAGTCTCAGAAGAGTGGTGAATCGATTTGGTGCTGTCATGAGAAAAGGTTGTGATATCCATAACATGTCAAATGAAAGACTTTCTCCAATTTCACCATGAAGTCTATACGTAAACTACTTTCAGAAATTGTATGATTCTATGTTTGTTGTCATATTCAATGAGGCCAGAAAAAATACTGCAAAAAATAGACATGAACTGTCTAAAATTAGACATTTTTATCTTTTCTCAAGCAAGAGAGAGAACCTTATGTCTGCAATGACAGATATAATGAATTGTGTATCAATGAAAAACAATAAATAAAAAAAGACATCAATTGCACTGTCTCATGAGACAGTCTTGCAGAGCCCATCTGTGATATCCCAATTTTCATTGAACATAGTAGGTGAGTGGGAAGTTCACAGCACTAGATATCCATGCACCCAACCATAATTATTCCTTCACAATCACATCTTTGACATTTCCTATGATGTGATCCCGTGAATGAATGAAATGAACAGGAGACCCCAAATTTATGCAAGTCTCAAGAGTAAACAGCTCCATTTGAAAAAAAAATATCTCTTATCCAAACACCTTAGATGTAGTCTACTTGAATCTGCTCTCTGTTTCTGGAAACTCAGCGACTGTGGAAGCCCCCACTTTGTCATTTGACTTCACTTGTCTTCTGGGAAAGTCCTAGACTAGATAGACGAGTCTGGTCTAGACCTAGACTAGCTCACGATCTAGTATAGACAACACTGTTGAGGTTACCAATCCACAACAAAGGATTCCCATAAAAGCACACAGTATCTAAATCTAAATGTGAAATAATACCTATAGTTGGATGGCGATGACAACGTAAGCACTGCAGCAAGAGCTCTCCAGCTGTTTCCCTTGTCGCCATGTTTGTTGATTATTGGATAATCTCATATTTTGGAGTAACGTCCCTTAGGCTATCCCGGAAATTTTGGTATAACCTAAACCCCCGGTGGCCGTGCCGATTACTAATGCACTGAAATCTGGGGGAGGGGAAGCCGGGAAGGAGAGAGAATAGGCTGTTATGGTCATGTTGGTTTTTGTTTTTTTTTCAGGGAGAGGCACTGTCGAAAAGAATGTTAATGTCATGGTGATAATGTCAACTTGCTTGTTCGCATAGTCAATCCTTAATAAACTTTATGAATTTCATCGTCCAGAATGAAAACCTCGTTATCCAGCCGTGTGTGAGTATCATTTCCATAAGTCTACTCCTCACCTCCATAAGTCTACTCCTCACCTCCATAAGTCTACTCCTCACCTCCAAATTTTAATATCCACTCCTCACTTCCTCGAGTCTGTCCCTCACATCCAAATCATATATCTTATTTGAGTGAGGTTTTTGGGTTGTTTTGTTGTTTTTTTCAGAGGAAGAAAAACTTGTGTTAGACAATGCAAGAAGATAATGCCAATCTCAACTTTTGGTGTTATTTTTAACCAATCATTTTAAGACTTACTCTGTGACATTGAAACTGCAATGGGTTGTAACAAGCACAAGAATAGCCCAGTTTGCAAATTTCCTATCTCTTGGCTTCAACTGTCAGTGTCATAGTGGCACTGTCCTGGCATAATGTTGGCTCCATCTTGGAGCCATGGTGTGCCAATTTTCACCTCCAGTCTTCGCACCGGTACAGTATTGGCTGCCAAGCTTGGCCCAACTTGACTATGCCGACATTGGCCAGCACTGGTCCAATATTGGGCCAAGATAGTGCGTTAGCTGGGTAGGCAATATGTCTATGACTGTGACGAAATGTCTACTCTTCCTTTTTAAATTTCTACTTCTTAATTCTATAGACATAGATGCTCCTCACCTCCAGATGAAGCTGCATACCGTTCATGGTGACGCATATTTTGTAATCAACAAAGCTTAGCTTTGGAGAACTAATAAGCAGTCGCATAGGCATAAGCCTACAACTTTTGTTAGAATTATGCGATCAAATTCCTCATAAGATTTTATTTTATGAAAGTACAGTAGGTTTTTGAGCTCATACAGTTAATGTGAGCAGTTTGGAAGTGTATCAAGGCCACATTAGAATACCAGGTTTACACATGGAAGTGAGCGATCGCGATTCAGGCAGCAGGGATATAAAGATTAAATGTTGAGAGTGCGAAATCATTATTCCTGTCGTGTAGTGGTAGCACTCACAACTTGCAAGCTGATAACCCTGGGTTTGACTCCCGTTTAATGCCAGGAAATTGCCAAATACGTATGCGAACCTCTGCCATAACTGTCCTTAAAGCTCGCCGCTGTGATGTTGAATGTGGCAAGAGTTGCATTTTGGAGCACAAGAATACAAGTAATATTATGCACTGATGGTATTTCTATCAAAATTTGCGGATCTGATAGCAAACCTAAAGGAAAGGAAGTGCATGGAACTCTATGTGTATGATTCATGCTTATAGCCGTTCCTGGGCATCCAATATGCAGTGACCTGCATGGTTGTCTGTACAAACGGTAGGTTTCGGAAAGAATTGCTCTTTGTGTGTGCGTGCGTGTGTGTGTGTGTGTGTGTGTGTGTGTGTGTGTGTGTGTGTGTGTGTGTGTGTGTGTGTGTGTGTGTGTGTGAGATATCTTCGTTCACACCTTGGTTTGTTTTGACATAAAGTGGGTAGTGCGTGTATTCGATTTCTCCACGCCCATAAGACTGATGCACTCTGTCTTCAGTAGACTTGGGAGCTTTTTTATTAGGATTCCCTTCCCTCAGCAGGGTTTTCATCCTGGATTTACTGTACCCCTCCATCCTGGTTATACAGTACTAGTTTGCTTTCCTAGATGAATAGATGTCCCAAGCCGATCCGACTTTAACGGGCACTTGGAACGGCATGTATGTTGATCCATCTATCTTTCTATCTATCTGTCCATCCATCCATCAAACCATCCATCCATCCATCCATCCACCCATCCGTCCATCCATCCATCCGTGCGTCCGTCCGTCCGTCCGTCCGTCCGTCCATCCATCCATCCATCCATCCATCCATTTATTTATTTATCTATTTATTTGTTTATTTATTTTTATTTATTTATTTATTTATTTATTTATTTATTTATTTATTTATTTATTTCCTTGTTTCTAGGTTATATTCCATTTATGGGAATTCTGGTTTTTGTTCACATATACTTCGTATAATATGATTTGGATTATCTTGCTTTATTTTTTCTAACAAAAACCCAGTCTATTCTTTCAGCTTCATAATTTTATATTTTATTAACTGGGCCTGCAATAAAGTTGATATGTATTGTTCATCTTATTTAAATCCATACTCCTAAATCAGTACAGCAAGATACAACTTTTATGGAACACATTGTCATTAGCTGAGCCCAAAAAATTGTTTTAAATAAAAAAACAAATTGTTGTCCCAAGCTGAGAGGCGTAATCGGCTCAGCAATTTGACGTGCAGCTTGGGAAGGATTGATGCAAGTCAGACCGGTGGTCCACCTTGATGATCACATCCGCTCCTGGCCCTTTAGCCTGAGCCTCCACACTGGATCTGTCCAGCTTTGTTGAACCTGCCAAGAATAATCTCGATATATATACAGTTTGTGTAAATATAAAAAGAGATATAGAATAATAATATACTTCTATACACTAATTACAGAAATCATCATCAGCGCTTTGGGGGTTCCACCTGTGCGCAATGTTGCGAGGCTTTGTAGATACGGTCGTTGATCTCAAAGCATAATAGTCGAAATGTGCGTCAGCAGCCACCAGGATGGGCAATTTCACCAAACAAGTAAGTTCAGATCAAGTTCAGTTTCCTAATGGGAAAAAAGTTCTATGATCAAGTTAAGCAGAGCTCAAAAAAAAAAAATCAGTTCTCTTTGGTTTTAGAAATCAATATTCGGTTCTGGTTTTAGAGGCAGACGTAAACTGAACTGAAATTTACGTAGAAAATGAAAGTTCAGATTAGGTATCAAGTACCCGAAATAGCTTTAGTTTAGATCCAGATCAATTCGTCTATATGTAGCTGCTGTCAAGCTCAGATCAAATTCACATTAACCGAAGTTCAAGAATTGCATTCATATTATGATCTTAATTCCGCCAGCCTTGCCAGCAACGTAAAATAGAACCTGACTGGGCAAGCTTGACACTCTAATGAATATAATATACATTAAACTGCGACCTCCCATAAAATTTTATACTGCAGCCTAGAACCAAAGTAAACCAGTGCGATAAGATTCAGATTTTTTTTTTTTTAATTTCTAAATACAATGACTTAGTAGCATAGATTTAATAATACTTAAATAGTTTTTTTTAAGTTGCTTTGCTACTTTTTTTTTTTACGTCATTTAAATACTCGTGCCAGCTACATTGTAATCAACATATTGCGGCTGCTATTTGTAGAAGCCAGCGACACAAGACTGACCTGTGACAACAGTGAAGTAGATCTACAGTGTGGAGATGAGAGCTTGGATTACCTGCTGTCTGTTGATGCTTGGCATCTTCGCTTCTAGTGCCAGTGCAAGCCCTTGGAATGGTAACTATACATGTTAAAATCTGTTCTGTTGCTGCTGTCTTAATAAGCTTTTTAGCATGAAGTTGACCACCAGAAAGGCGCCCTAGGATATCAGGCCTAAGTGGAAAGACAGGGGCATTGGTCAAACAAGAGATCGTTCTTAAAAGTCAAAACCAATGAAACTCACTTCTTAAGCAAAATAGTAGTGCACTTGTGTGATCCCATCTCACTTCCGAAAGTAAAAGATGCACCAATCAGTGAAAGCCAAATCTAACAGATCATATCAGCCAATCATATTCTTCTGATATTAAGAAGAAAATGGAATGCTGAAATGATGGTTGCTGGAGATGTGGCTCGCGATGTCCAGATGATCATGCAGGTTACTGGCACCTTTTGCTTTTTCTTCTTTCTCCTTATAAATGAAATGTGTTATTCTACAAATGTAGACTGTGATTTCGGAATTATATTTCCAATGAATGTTAAAGTACTTTCTTTTTTGCACGATTGCTTTAAGGGAAAGAAAAAGGGGGTGGCGGTAGGGTTGGGAGGGGNGGTCTCCAATTTCTCATTAATCTGGTTTTGACCACATGCTAATACGTTTCACAGGTGCCTGTCACATTTTATTTTTACACTTATATATAAGGCTCAAATTAATTGTACCTGAAACGTTCCAACTGAATGCTTTATTCAACACACAGGTCTTTTTACACATTTCTGCTTCCAAGTGTATTTATGATGATCTGAAGGCTCCTAGACGCCTCACTGTCTCAGACATTTTGCCTCCAGGTGTCTTTATGATGATCTGAAGCTTCACTGTCCCACACATTTTGCCTCCAGGTGTCTTTATGATGATCTGAAGCCTCACTGTCTCAAATATTTTGCCTCCAGGTGTCTTTATGATGATCTGAAGCCTCCCTGGACGGTTTACCGATTTGGTTTCTCCATTTACTACATTTGTTTCTCTTTTGCAGATCTTCCAAGGACCAGAAGACAACATTATTGCGTGGACACCTGTGGATTTGACCCGTGTGTGGTGCCCATCTTGATCTGTCCATCATGTCCTGGCGGACCTGCTTGTAGCACTGGATATATTTGCTTAAGGTAATGGTGGTAGTGATGATAGTAGTAGTAGTAGTAGTAGTAGCAATAGTAGTAGTAGTAGTAGTAGCAAGAGTAGTGGTAGTGGTAGTAGTAACAGCAGCAGTAGTAGTAATAGTAGTAGTGGTAGTGTAGTAGTAGTGGTAGTAGTAGTACTGACAGTAGTAGCAGCAGCAGCAATAGTAATAGTAGCAGTAGTCGTAATAGTAATAGTAGTAGTAGTGGCAATAGTAATAATAGAGGTAGTGGTAGTGGTAATAATAGTAGTGGTAGTCGTAGTAGTAGTGGTAGTAGCAGTAGTAGTAGTAGAAGTGGTAGAAGTATTTGTTGTTGTTGTTGATGTTGTCGTTGGTGGTTGTGTTGCTGTTGTAGTGGTAGTAGTGGTAGGAGCAGTAGTGGTAGTAATAGTAATTGTCAAGAAAGAAAGATATTGAACATAATATTGTATTAGTCAATAGTAGTAGAAAAGTAGACAATGATTAAAACGAAATCTGCGGTATCAGAGACTTTCAATCCAGAGTTCCATTTAGACAGAGAAGTTGAGAAAGAGGATAATAAACGGGCATTTTTGTTTCCTTTCATTTCAGCTGAACTTAGTTTAACTGTTTTTGTTTTAACCGTTGTCTATTGTAGAAGTAAAAATATAAGCGGTAGTTAAGCAATATATTAGTAGTAGTAGCAGAAGATATAGCAGAAGTAGTAGTAGCAGTAGTAGTAGTAGTAGTAGTAGTAGTAGCAGTAGTAGTAACAGAAGTAATAATAGTAGTAGTAATAGTAGTAGTACGTAGTAGTAGAAGTAGTGATAGTAGTAGTAGTAGTCGTGGTGTTAACGGTTGTAGTAATCATAGTAAAAGTATTATTAGTAAAATTAGTAGTAGTAATAATAGTAGTAGTAGAAGTAGAAGTAGTAGTGGTAGTAGCAGTAGTAGCTGAGGTGGTGGTAGTGGTGGTAGTAGTGACAGAATAGTGCAAGAAGGAGTAGTAGTGGGCTGGTAAAATAGTAGTAATAGTAGTAGTAATAGTAGTAAAAGTAGTAGTAGTAATAGCAGTAGTAGTAATAATAGCAGTAAAAGTAGTTAGTTGTAGTAGTAGTAGTAGTAGTAATAGTAGTAAAAGTAGTAGTGGTAGTGGTAAAGGTAGTAGAAATAGTAGTAGTAATCGTAGTAAAAGTATAAGTAGTAAAAGTATTATTATTAATAATAATAATAGTAGTAGTAGTAGTAGTAATTGTTGTTGAAGTGGTAGTGGTGGTGGTAGTAGTAGTAGTGTCAAGTTTTGAATCTAGAACAGCAATAAGTCATTTTCATGCAGTTAACTCCCTCAACTCAGCTAGTGGCGTTCCAGATGTTTAGCAACACTGCATGTTTTTAATCCCATCCCCACTGTCAGGTTGTATGATAATAGCAGATTTGCTTCGGTATTTCATGTCACAAAATTCAACCTCAGCATACCTAGATGTACTTATCTTTGTCATGCGAAATTTCACCAAGGGCAAGCAAATCAAGCTTTTGAAATTAGTATTAAAGAGCAGGAAAAAATCACAAGGGACTGGACAGTATCGATGTCTTGATGGGGTATGTTGTTCTTTATCTATGTTAATATCAAGACATTGCCGTTTTTAAATGGTTTAATTGGCATCTGTTTGAAAATGCTGGAAAGTTGTTCATGATATTACAAAGAATGTTCGTTCCCATACAAATCTACGCAGCTGATTTTCAAGGTTGGTTATCATTTACATAGCCATACATTTACGTGGCAGATCTCAGAGATCAGACAGACGACCGTTTCCCAGGACAGTGGCTTAAAAGTTACCATTCTTTGCATTTGAAGAAAAGACGCATTGTAGACCTATGGGTACTAGAGATTATAAACTTGTAAGATCAAACCAAAACATTCCAGCTCTATTTGGTATTGGTCGATACAAGCATGAGTTATCGCAGTATCCATTCCGCCAGCATTTTTGTTGTTGTTGTTGTTGTTGTTGTTGTTGTTTTGTTGTTGTCGTTGTTGTTGCTATTGTTGTTGCTATTGTTGTTGCTGTTGTTGTTGCTGCTGTTGCTGTTGTTGTTGCTGTTGTTGTTGTTGTTGTTGTTGTTGTTGTTGTTGTTGTTGTTGTTGTTGTTGTTGTTGTTGTTGTTGTTGTGAACAATGGCTATTTTAATTGTTGGCATTGATTTGAGGCGGTAGGCCTGGTCACGTTCTAGCAAATAGTTTAAAACCTTTTCTTTATATTTTGTTTCAGTGACTGTATCAACTGTAGTCATACCTGTGCTGTCGATCCGAATGTTGTGGTGTGGGGAGATAAGAAAAGCGTCCGATAATTCTTTATGTTGCAGGGTTGCCAGACTCGGCTTTTTCGGAGACACATACCAGATTTTTGGTTCTTTTTAAAATCCCTTGGCTTCCAAATAACGACTGGCTCTTTGGCTCTTTGGTTTTTGTTTGGCTCTGCCAATTCTAGATCAAAACTAATCTTCCATCCAAAAAAAAAAAAAAAATGCTAACACTTCTCTCAAACTGTTTGATATTTCAAGTTATAGAACTTCTAACATAATTGCCCAGTGAAAACGAATCAAGGAACGATCACTGTTTTAAATTAACAGTCATTTTGTTTAATCGTGTTGCTCCATTACGTAGAAATGTTTATGACAATCTAATACCAACGTAGATCCAATACATAGACAGTTCTTAGTAAATTTCTTGTCTCATGTCAAATCTTGACCCCAGTAGGCTCTTTCCAGACATGGTTTGTCTCCTTTTTGGCTTTTTCTGTCTGATTTGGCTCCGGCTCAAAAAAAAAAAAAGTCTGGCAACCCCGTTATGTTCGACAGCAGCTGGAGAGTGAAACTTCAATGGCCTACAGAAACAGGGCATCATGTTTTGTGTCTGTTATGTAGTAAAACAACATCTACCACCATCTCTAATGTTGTTAATTGAGTCTGTTGCACAGATATCTCTTACAACCTTAACCTTCTTAAACCCTTACAATGCTAGCATTAATGGTTTGTTGTTTTGTTGTTTTATTGTTTTTTTTTTTTGGGGGNGGGGGGGGGGGCGTTGCTTTAAATTGCTGTGATCACATTTGGAAGTATCACATTTGTGTAATGACAGGCAGTCGTTGTAGAATTTGCCGGCAGAAGGTCAGCTGCGATTAGCTTATGTATCTATCGATCCCTTCTCTTATAACCTCCTCTCTATCCCTCTCTTGCCATAAGCCCCAAAAACGACTACAGGCCGAATATTATATCGAGCGAATGTACTCTGAAAATGATTCATTGTCCTTATGCCTCAGTGAGCCAGGGAGATAACTCTTTGTCCTACACAGGCCAAATGTAATGAGCACTCAAAAACATGATTATTTTCCTTGTACTTTTCTAATTGTTGGTGAGTATAAAGATCTTTTTTTAAATATTATGTGGCTTCCTTGTGTACTCGCTCCAAGCAGTTAACCTAAGCTAGAAACACTATCAGAAAAGCTGGTTACTCATTGATACTGCTATAGAAAAGGCGGGAAATCAGTCAAGAAATGATGAACACTATCAGCTAACCGACAGCATAAAGACAAATAAACAAGAAACGAACAGGAGCTCTGGTCTCTGTTAATGACGTAATGGATACGTATTGATCTATGTCTTTGTATGTTGTTTACCTCGGTGGAATACCACGACCGTATTAGTAGACAACGGGCTATTCGCTGCATTCTAAGAGCATGGGTCTGAAGTCGATGATGACATTCCGCGACCTTCGGGGAAACGGCAAATAATGTTTCTATAGATTTATTTTGTTTGTTTATGTTTAAATTCTGTGGCCAGCTTACTGTCTGTCCTCATGCATAAGTGCGGTCGTACATTTAAACACATAGATCTAACAGTTAAACAGGGAATATGTCCGTCTTAGAAACTTATTAATAACAGTGATAAAAAGATACTCAGAATTCATATGACATGTAATGAGAAGAAAACAGCTAGAGATTACGGGGACGACCCGAAAATGACATGGTAAACACCAAACAGATGCAAATTCAGGACCGAGTAATAAACTGGATGGATGCACAGAGAACTGGACAACGGCTGGGGTGGACAACTGACAGACAGAATTGGAGGTCCAGGAGAGTCAACGCTAGGCGGGACGGTACTTGAAGAAGAAGACCCTCTCCTCGGGAGGCCAATCTCGCTTTCGCTACTTTCACAAGCTTGTCATATTATATTGTTTATCAAAGAAAAAAAAAGATCGAAGACCAGTTTAAAAGCAGAAATATCATCAGTTTATTCGAGATCTGGTTCAGGTACAGAGTAAAAAATAGCAGCAGACTTGACCACCAAAATTATAACTGGATTTTCAACATAATGTGTGCATCTCCTCTTGAAACATACCTAAGGTCAGTTAGCCATTCAATTCCATGACGTCTAACAAAGCTTGCTGTAAATACCATGCATGTTGCTATATGTCAATAGCTTTAAAGCCGGAAACAAGACCCGGCGATTGAAATAATTAGGGGAGGTTACTTCTAAATTTCACCAGGTTCATCATAGTTCAGGTTACAGGCCTGTAATTGTACTTTCACTTTGGTATATTTCATCTCCCCTTTTCCCTCTTTTGGCATGCCCTGCTTCCAGTAATAAGGGCTCCAGGAGGGAAATTTTGATATCATGGGAATCTGTGTCCATTTTACTTTATTTTACCAGGCACTATTTAGCCCTGGGCTGGAACTGCCAGGTCAAGGGTGTGCTCAGGCGGAAGAGGAGGGGTTTGGCACTGAGCAGTGAAAAATGTAGGGTCTGTTTACAAATAGCAACCAAGCTCAAAATTTCAATGGGCCTGCTAGGGTTGGGTAAGTCTTAAAATTTGGGCGACATAATGGGCTTCAATCTGGTATGGGTCTGGGTGAAAGCTAAAACTTTGGGTTCAGAGGGCAGCTCAAAATGTTAATATTGCCCATAGAGGAAAAAAGGGTCCAATCCTATTACAGGTCTGTAACCTTCAGCTTCCAGATCTTTTCATGGTTTGATTATTCCCCTTGATTTGGGACTGAATGGGGTAATTAATGTTAAGTGTGTAGCCTACTTAAAAACATTATCTTGTAGTTCAGTTTATGGCTGGTCACTGTTGCAGTTCAGATTCCACTCCAGATGCATGCGAGGATTGATGTTAGAATATTGGAAAAATCAGTTCTGTGAGACACATCTTTTCGCAGCTAGCACATTGCCTGAAAAATACACCAAACAATAACCCTGTAAGCTTGAGATGGAACTGTAATGTTAAAAGTCTCCTCAGTCATGAAATATAATTTTCGTTATTATCATTTTCTTCGTCTTTTCTACTGTCCAATGTAAAAGAACAAACAAGGTCACACCAGGAGAAACAACAGTAAAAATTCATTATTATCATCATCACCATCATTACTTACAAACATTGATCCGCACTTGATATTAAAAAAAAAGGTACCGAAATACATAAATTTTCGAACTGACGAAAATCATCATTATTATCATCATTATCACCATTTTCAAAAGATGAGACACTCTCAAAATGCCCATTACAAAATTTAACACTCTCGAAATGTCCATTGAAAAATTTGATACTTCATTCCAAATTTTCGGACTCGACAGTACTTCAGGGAATAGAATAATAATAAAGAATTCTGTGAACCCTGTCATCATCATCATCAGCAGCAGCAGCAGCATTATCCTAATCATCATCATTTTCGTTAATGACATAGGTGTAGTACAAGGTGGAAGCGGAGCACTTAGTAATAGAAGTAAGGAGTGAGCAGCTTTTGGCGCCAAGTCAATTAACTGACTCTTTGGCTCCTCCTGGCACCAACGGACACTCAACGAACAGGTTTTATTTTTGTTGTTGGTGGTGGTGGTGGTGGTGGTGATGGTGGTGGTGGTGCTGCTGCTGCTGTTTTTGTGAATTGCTGTTGTTGTTGTTGTTGTCTCTCCACGCCGTGTATTAGAGATTGTCTCAAGAAATTATTATCAGCACTGGGATACATTATAATCATTGAATTCCAAAGTTTTCTGTCACCTTTGACCGCCATTGCCAGCTGTATCGTTCCTACCTTTGGCACATAATTCCGCTTCCACACGCTGACTTATTGATACATGTTCCACTGCTGCAATCCACCTGACTGCCACATGGGTCAAAGCCACACTTGGCAACACAGGCATCCACACTGGTAAGATTGGCGATCAGTTCTGTAACGAACACAGAGCATGCTAATGAAGTAAACATAGATGAGTTCAGTATTGTTACTTAAATGGCATCACGGTAGCATCACTGAGGTAATTATTCATGAATTCAGCTGTGTAATAAAAACACAGCATACTGATAGCACTACTGAGATAAACATCCATCAGTCAGTTCTGTAACAAACACACAGCATGCTGGCAGCATTAATGAGATAAACATCCATCAGTCAGTTCTGTAACAAACACACAGCATGCTGGCAGCATTAATGAGATAAACATAATATATCAGTCAGTTCTGTAACAAACACACAGCATGCTGGCAGCATTAATGAGATAAATATCAGTCTATTCTGTAACGAACCCACAGCAAGTTGATAGCACTAATGAGCAATGAACTCAGTTTTGTAACACACACACATAACACTCTGGCACCATTATTGCGGTAAACATCAATGGGTTCAGTTCTGTTACAAACATCATACAGATGTAAATTCAGTGAGCTAAACACCAGTGGAAAGGATTCAGTTCTGTAACAAACAAATTTTACTCACATATGGTAACTTATTATTCGACTGATCAATAGAAATTTGAGTCCAGGCTGTATATTATTATTTACCATACCTACAAGAAGATCATGCTGAGCTGTGGTGGTGGCAACTAGTAAACCCAGAAGCAGAAAACAACAGATGATTCGCATTTTCATTTTCAAACAGTAGTGGTTCCCACACAGCCTTTGCTGAGCAAATCTTCGGAATGATTCTTCTCCTGCTGGGATGTGACACTAAATAACCCAGGGACACATCATAAATCCCTAATGTACTTTTAGATAGTAGCCTATATAAATGTTTTCAGTACTTTTCAGATAACATGGGCTGATTCGTTCTTGGAGAAATGAGACTAAGGTCTGGGGAGTCTCTTATCTTGAATTCAGCTACTGCATGTAAGCAAAGAGGCAGCTAAAGTTCTACTAACTTAAAGTTAATAGGCACAAAAAAAAGTACATTTCTCTACAGAACTATGTGCTGAGATAAAGTTCATCAACAGAGCACATCATCGATAAGGTGAAGGGTCAGGATGGTGCCAAGAAACGATAAGATGGCAATAGATGTATCTTGCCTCTCGTAAAGTACTCGTGACCTCTTCACTACAATCTCCTCCCGGAGGGTAAGGTCTTTGCTCTTTGGAACGCAAAGAAGATGGGAGGCCAGGATTTCCGCTAACCTGACCTCTAATGGCTGCAACAAAATCCCTAATTCATGTGACCTCCAAATACACATTTAGCTCAAGGCGGATACAGATGAACTGATTTTTATCAGTTGCTGGAGATTGTAATTAGAGCCTTTAAGCAACGCTCAAAGGGTTAATACTACAAAAAGTGTGCAAAATATAAAGAATTATAAACTTTATTAAGCTTTCGTAGAGTTAAAAAACTACGGCATGATGAACAGAAACCCTAAAGACGCAAGTAGAATGGATTCTTTCGTGTCATGTGTTCAGATGGATAATTTGATTACGTAGTCCTTAGAGACACATCATACTCCCGTATACAAAACAAACTGACTAATGAATGAATGAATGAATGAATGAATGAATGAATGAATGAATGAATGAATGAATAAATGAATGAACGAACTTTTTTTAGTATGCTCATGCAGCAATCTTAGACTTCACTGTCCGAAAGGTTGTCGTTACCAGAATTGCTCTTGCTGATCTCTGCGTTGTCAGCTGTGTGACTGATAAGGAATGCCTGATCCGCATAAATAAACACAAACTTTAAATGATAAATGTGTTGTTTTTGACTTTCTTCTTGGGCTTTCTGTTTATGTTTTTGCGAACTTTACCGTGCACCGTGCGAAGGAAAATTGACCAACACGTATAGAGATCCACAATAATGGCCTACATTAGGCCACATCATAGCCCCTGATGTTTTCTTTCTTTGATATTTTTTTTTCTGTGATATGTTCTTTCTTTTTAGGGAAGTATGGCCTTTTTCTTGTAGATCATAGTGTGTTACCGTGATGCCAACTGCCTTCTTTTAAGTCAATACAATATGCATGCAAACTGCACAGCAAATCGCTACCATATTTTTTCTTCGATTGTATGCGGTGCTCTTAGATAAGATGGTATCTCAAATAACAGCTGTTACATCACCAGTAGATTTCATACATATACCAAGGACACATTGATGCATGTTACGGAATAGTATTCGGTATTTGTGTCTCAAGAATACGTTAAGTGGAACTAAGTAAATTCTAAATAAGGTTTGACTGTCTTTGAAAAAAAGTACACAATGAGAAACAAACTTAGCCAAACAAGATGCTTTTGTGATGATATGCAATAATATTATTTTTTGATGTGTTTGTAAAATTTGGTGAACATATCACGACTGTATTTTGTCATACATTTTTTCTAAGATCATTAGCCACAACAAGAACAACAACTACAAAGAACGCACTGTTTAGCACTCCGGTGTGCAGTTTTGCAATGTCATCCTAGTTTATATTGCGTTATGTTTTGTTGCGCAGGTATCATCATCATCATCATCGACGACATCATTATCATCATCGACATTATCATCATCATTATTATCATCATCATCATCATTAACAACAGCAACAAAACGGCAATAACAACAACAACAATAACAGCACCAGCAACAACTACAGCAGCAACGCTAATAATAACAACACAAAGAATATGAATAAAAATTTGGTCAAACTTTCAGTCTTTTTTAATAACAAACCATACTACACTTCAGGGAGCGATTGTCAAGCCAGGAATATGTTAACATCAAGACCAATCTGGAATGACGGGAACTCCTTCAGTCTGATGAAGCTGATTATGGCCAGTTTGCACGTAAACAGCTCATGTGACAGTTGGCGCAGTCCCTGAAACATAAGGCAAATTAAAAGGACATAAAAGACAATAACTGATAATAGCAAGCAGCTGCTGAATGTCCCCATACTGACAGCAGCTGCAGCAACAACAACAACAACAACAACAACAACACCAAAGACAACAACGACAACGCCAAGGTGAAAATTTCATAGAACCCCTATACATTTCATTACAAAAGCTACCTTCATCCATGAAATCTGATATGCCACCATTTGCGTCAGTGTCGAGTTGGGTGGTGGGGTTAGTTCTCCTATGTAGAGAGGCTTTTTATTTTTAAAATCAAACTTTTTTTTTTTGTGGTAACCGCCAGCTGTTGTTTTAAATTTGCTGAAATAAAAGTTGCGTTGCTTCCCTTGGTCATAGTTCAGGGGTCAAAGGTAGTGCAAGGCTTAAGTTCGTTATCTGTCGTCAGTAGACTTCTGACCCGAATCTGAAATTTGCTGTTCAGGAAAATAAAACCCATTCAAAGAATGGATGTTCTTACCAATAACAACAACAACACTACTATCCACTGGCAATAATAATATTCTAATGAAGACTATCTACACAGGTAGATAGATACAAAAGTTACCAGATCATGTGGATTGAAGAATGACTTTTGTTGCTAGTAACAATAGATACTCCATCTCAGACTCGAAATGCTTGCTATCATCTTATAAGAAGTTTTGCATAGATACGCACCTACAATATACAGCGCCTATGTGTAAGTCTGTAGGAGTGTGTAAACTTATGAAAATGATTTTTGTGTCCGATAGTAGTGTAGGTACATTATTATTATTATTATTATCACTACTATTAGTATTATTACTACTACTACTACCTCTACTAACATTACTGCTACAACAACAACTACTACTACTATTACTACTTCTGCTGCTGCTGCTGCTACTGCTGCTACTATTACTACTCTATTATTACTACTACTACTACTACTGTTACTACTACTAACATTACTGCTACAACAACAACTACTACTATTATTACTACTACTACTACTACTACTACTACTACTACTACTACTAACATTACTGCGACAACAACAACTACTACAATTATAACTACTACTACTACTAATACGACTACTACTACTACTATTACTACTTCCACCATGACTACCACATTAATACCCACCGGTAACATTCAAGTGGAGGATCGCACACAGGGATATTGATACAAAAGTCACCAGAGCAAGTGGGTTGGTAACAAGGGTCCTCTCCACACAGTTCTATGCACTTCTCTGGGGTGGTATTGGCAATGATCTCTGCAATACAATATAAGTGTTCGTTGGAACACAATAACCGACCTGGGCGTTGAACCCACAAACCCTAGACGATAGTCCTCAGATTATTAAAACCACTCATAAACCGCATGGCCACGCTGAAATGGGTTATTCCAACGAACACTGAAAGAAGTGTTTTATAGTTTTATTTTTTTTTTGTCCCACTCCTTTCTGATTGGCACCGGTGTAAAGGAATAGAATTACCCCCGGTATGAAGTTACCCCCCGGTAATTTGATACTGATGACTTTGATAAACGTCCTATACAAGTTCAAAACCTAAGCTCTGAACATTTCATGAGGAAGTGGTTCTACACAATCGCATTTTCCCCCTCAAAACCTCAACATTGTGGCATAAAATTTCAACCTAGGTGAAATTATGTGATGTAGTGCCCTTTGATTTGCCAGTCACACAAGAGAAAAACAGACACAAGCATCGCGTAGGTGGTAGGATACAATGGCCGTATGCATAATCCTTACGTTAGTTAACGCACTGCTGTAACCACGGGAATCTCCCAAAACATTAGTTATGTTTATTGTAGTTTACATTGCTAGTTGCCACGGTGCAGCGCCCTGATCCCCACAGTTCTAAAGCCAGGTACATATTTACATCTAAGTAGAGTGAGGAAAACGGAGTGAAGTGTTTTTCTCAAATACACCACAACAGCAACTAGCAATGATTTTATTATGGACNTTATGAGTGATTTTAATAATCTGAGGACTATCGTCTAGGGTTTGTGGGTTCAACGCCCAGGTCGGATGTCTAGTGCTGTTGTGGTGTACTTGAGAAAAACACTTCACTCCGTTTTCCTCACTCTACTTAGATGTAAATATGTACCTGGCTTTAGAACTGTGGGGATCAGGGCGCTGCACCGTGGCAACTAGCAAAGATTTTATTATGGACTTCATTGTAATGTTGTGTGTTTATCTGTACAATGTATATTATACTCATCTTATGTATTATTGATGAGATGCATAACATTGTATAGCACAGTAAAGCAATTTGCCTACGAGGTAAACAGAAGTCTTGTTGTCATTTTTCACGTTAATTCTATGGTATATTTACACTACTGTGTACAAACGGTCTACCATAGTTTGCTATTCAAAGGTTGTCCATAAACCATTCTAAATAGCCTGTCCATTCTAGCTAGCCTGGCAAGCCTTCCAGCCGAGTAAGTATAAAAAATGTAACACACTCCTGTGGCCGTGTGCGTAATCTTTGCGTTACTTAACGTATTGTGTAAACTACAATAAACATAACTAATGTTTTGGGAGATTCCCGTGGTTACAGCAGTGCGTTAACTAACGTAAGGATTATGCATACGGCCATTGTATCCTACCACCTCAGCGATGCTTGTGTCTGTTTTTCTCTTGTGTGACTGTCAAATCAAAAGACACTACATCCCATAATTTCATCTAGGTTGAAATTTTATGCCACAGTGTTGAGGTTTTGAGGGGGAAAATGCGATTGTGTAGAACCACTTCCTCCTGAAATGTTCAGAGCTTAGGTTTTGAACTTGTCTTGGACGTTTATCAAAGTCATCAGAACTTGGTTACGGAACTGAAAGAAGTGTTTTATAATTTTATTATTTTTTTGTCCCACTCCTTTCTGATTGGCGCCGGTGTAAAGGAATAGAATTACCCCCGGTATGAAGTTACCCCCCGGTAATTTGATACCGGTATAAGATTACCGGGGAGGTAATCTGAGACCGGTATCAAGCTACCCCTCCTGGTATGATATTACCCCCCTATAAAAAGTTGTTATGTGTGTTTATATAGTTACTTATTTTATACACCTTTTCTTTGCACGCACCCACATGTGCTAAAAAGACAGGATTGACATATTTTTTTGCTTCTAAAATCGGTAGAGTTGAGGATTATGTTATTGTTGGTTTGGCTGACAGTTTGTTCTAATTATATATCAGCTTTCTCTTCTCTATTTCTTCATCTAGCTGATATTCACTCCAAGCAGTCGTTGGAGTGAATATCAGCTATCTCTACCTTATTTCTTTGTAAAGATAGCTGATGTTCACTCGAAGCAGTCGATAGAGTTAAAGTAAGCCTAAAATTTCAACGAAATTTTTGACCACTAGACTCCTTTTCGCAGTCCCTGTCACAATATGTAGATATAATAATGGGTGTGTGTAGCTGGGAGTGGGGTGATGAAGGTGACATGTGCATTTCAGTTTTGTTAAATAATCAATGTGGCCGCATTTTATGTCGGCTTTTTTTTTAAATTTTGGGTTGTGTGTATGTGCGCTTTTGTTCAATTGTATGATGTTGCCATATTTAAATTGGTGTCTCGGGAAATGGGTGGGGTGTGGGGTGGATGAGAAGGTATAGCTGTATTGTACTTTCGGCCCATTTGATGTGGGGGAGGGGGTCCATTTTGTTTTCTAAGCCGATTTCCGTCAGGACAATTGGGGCACGACTGGCATTGCTACTTTTAAATTGGTATTACTTTACCTTTTATTTCCTTTGGAAAAAAAAGCAAACTACGCTAGTGTGGACACTTTGTTGCCAAATTGTACATATTTTACTAAAATTTCTCCCACTTTTCCAGCGCTTGATAACTTGCATTCAACGTAAGACACAAAAGGATTCAAACTAATAATACTGAATATGTTTAATATGAATATAACTAAAACTAAAATTTTATCGAAAATATATTGCCCACTTTTCACATCATTACATGTATACAGAAAAGATCAAAGCAAAGTACTGTGGTAAATGTTTAAAAAGAATATTGAATCAAAACTAAAACTTATTATCAAAAATTCAGCTTCAATATGTTTGTATTAACAGCTTGCACACATATCAAATGAAAAGACCCAAACATATTACTGTTTGAAAGGAATATGAATCAGCAATTAAAGTACTAAAAATCCAGCCTCAATTTACTTGTATGGACACCTTGCATACACCATATGAACAGATAAAAGCATTTCACTGGAGTAAATGTTAAAAAGGAATGTGAATCAGCAACTAAACTTGTTAAAAATTGAGCTTCATTATACTTGTATTGACACCTCGCACACATATTATATGAAAAGATTCAGTTATATTACTGGTGTAAATGTTAAAAGGAATTTGAATCAGGAACAGATAGGTCTACAGCTTCAATGTACTTGCATTCACACTCTGCATCATCTTGTATGATGGAAACGCTACCAAAACGGATACTTTTTAGTGACTCAAAAAATTATCATATCTTGTTGCTGTTGATGTTGTTGGTGTTGCTAGTGCTGTTGCTGTCTTGAATTTGTATTCAGGCAATAAATACCGGTATCAGATTACCGGGGGGTAGCTTGATACCGGTATCAGATTACCGGGGGGTAATAATTGAGGGGGGTAATCTGATCACGGTACCCCGGCGTTGGTTAGTTGTTTGTTACTTTCATTCAGAGAGTTTACATTCTGTTCTTATTCTAGGATGTTACATTGTTACTCCCTCCTACCGCTTACACAAGTGGGGGGTCATCTATATCCGAAACGAAAATACATCCCCCATTAGTGTTAGAAAGGTTCCTACATCTATAACCCTGGCCCAGCTGGGTCCCAGGGGTGGAGTATAATATTTGTATATGATTTAATTTGTGAGATTCTATCCTATTCGGCGACATGAATGATCTTTCATAGCTAAAGGTCTCGGCAAGATAACTCTATGTAATCAGATGTCTTCTCGTAATAACAATAAAGATAATAATAATAATAGTAATAGTAATAATAATAGTACGAGTTATAAGTCTCATATCCAGGCTAAAGCCCCCTCACTCGACCTCATACTATTATTATCTTTAAAGACTGGATCACTCTAGGACGTTCACAGCTCTCCGGGGAGCATAAAGTGTCTTTACCATTTATAGATGCTGATCATTAACATCCTGACAATCTTCAAGTCCACATCTGTCCCTGTGTGAACATTTTGTCAAGAACTTTAAAACCAATTCTTTTTTTTTTTAATCTCGTCGATATTTCATAACTCCATAGTTACGATCCTGCAATAACACACTACAACAAATCATGCTCAATTAGTCAATTCTAATGACGCTCACTTACAGCTTAAACAAAATAATAGTGTGATTGCGTCCAAAAGCAAAGAAACGCCAGCCAAAAAATATCATTGTAGCAGACCAAATTTGCCAATAATATTCCTCAGAAAATGAAATGAAATGGACCGTGGAAGTAATGATTCCTAACTTTGTGGTTTGCCATGCCTTGTTGAGTGTATGCATAATAACTTTAGGAGTCTGTTATTTCTCTCTGTCATCAAATTGAATTTGACTCTAAAACCTCATCTGGACCAAAAAAAAACAACAAAAAACCAGGTATAGATATGGAGGTAGGTCTAAAACTATGAAATACATTATTAAGAGAAATTAAAGAGAGCAAGATGACGAAGAAGAAAATGAAAGAGAAGATGAAAAGGAAGATAACAATACAAAGGAAGTACCGTCAGCGGTTAAGGCCCCTGTAGTGACTGCAAAAAGAGCGACACCGACAAAGCAACGGAGGAACCACCAATCCATCTCGTAGCACTACAGCCAACAACGATCGTCCCAAAGTGCCCTCACCAAGAAATCAAGGTATTCTTTCTACACACACAAAAAAAGAACAGCTAACAGCCTAGATAAGACTTAAACATATTATGTGAATTTCAGCACGTCTTGGGCTCAGATCGTGACTCAGCTGGGTCTATTTCTGGAGTTTTATAAAAGACCGTACATCCAATATTTTAATGTGGGTATACGTTTTTTTTAGTTTTAACAAAACACTCCAGAGTTACTTGGACATGTCAGAAATTAAAATACCGTGACCTAGTTTTCTGGTATTTTGTGACAGCAGCTGTATCTAACAGTAGTTTTCTCTTCAAAGGTGCATTTCTACATTCACTTATTCTTAAGAAAATTAACTTTAAAATTTGGATTCCTTTAAGAGCTATGCTTAAAAAATAAATATAATGTGCTTGTGAAGAGCAATTACCCTTTCATCATTTCCATGTATCTCATAAAAGCTCAGAGGGCGTTTAATGAGTTTTAAAAAAGAAACCAATCCAAAAGAAAACAAACAAACACTATTCTTCAATCTAAGCCAGAGCCATTTCAAAATATCTTTCATCAGGCAATAAATTATGTTTCTAGGTTCTTCGAGTCTGCACAGTCCAAATGGTAAAGCCTCTTTGAGCCTTTTAATAAAATATTTTCCTTTAATCACACAAATGTTCTGAGATGGTCAAGACTAGTCTATTGGTCTGGTGCCATTACTGTGCTCAAATGAAATGCTGTTTACAGCTGGGGTCCTCATTAATATTTTTCGCAGTTTCAATTCAGCTAAACAGGGAGTAACAAATATGGCTTTTTCTTTTAACCGACCACAGTCTCGCTCAAATGAAATCCGCTTAGGTTGTTAGGGAAATGTTGTCAGCAAGAAATGTGTTGTTTTTTTTCCACAAATTCAGGAGTGCATTTCAATATTTCTGGGGTGTAGCTTCAGATCAAACAATCATTTCACACATGTCTTGACTAGAGGTTACAGCCTTCTCACTAGATGAAAATAGCATGTTGCCATATGCGTTATGAAGACAGTAAAAAATCTGCCCTTTCGACAGATTGTGGAGAATGGGCCCTAGATTTGTGAACCTACCTGCGAATTAGTTTGTATTCTCTCCCGATTTTGTAAACTAAACCTGAAATTTGGGTCATTCACTTCGACTTCGGTGTGGCATTCTGTGCGGAGCACTTGTCGTTAAGGAAACTAGTTAGTGTGTTTACGCCTTTCGATATGTCGGTTCGTAGCTCGAAAAGGAAATGAAAGACCTATGTTTTAAACATCATTTTTAATAAGCTCATTAAATGCTGCAAACTATTATTATTATTGTTATGAAATTCAAGATTCAGGATTCGGCTGTTAGTTGGCCTTTTGCTTGCAAATCAAAAAAACACTACACGCTTATAATTTATTTGTAAAAAATACAAAGACAGTATAAAACGTATTTCGTAAAGTTTTCTTTGTTATGGATAAAAAAAAAAACTACAGACATCATAACACTTTATATTCTGCTGCACTCAGCCTTCAGCCACTCTGATCCATTGAGAGTTTGACACCAGCTGAAGACCAATGGGCGATTCCTTGTTGTGCAAATAAGAAACGTAGCCAGTGGGTTTGTCCTGACAAGGATTAGAGCTGTGGTAAGCAGCTCATTGAACAGTTGGAGCAGTCCCTGAAACACAGAGAAAATCACTTGGAAGCTAGAAGTATGACAGATAGAGGCAGAGCCGTGACTAGCACCACAGCAGTGGGGATTGAGGTTGGAAAGGTGGNTAATGACAGGAAGAGAAAAATGGAAAACAAATAAGAAAAGAGATGAGACCTTAGGGTGGGGTGCTCCATGATGTTTATTGGAAGGGGAGGGGGGGGAACTGAAAAAAATAAATTTTTAATGGGAAACTCTTACTCAGAGAGCGAGTCAACAGAAGATCTTCAGAGAAAGATATCCCCGTATAACAAGCGTTTTGGCCCTTAGACTTCCTGACACTCTAAAGAGGCTAGGCCACCTTGAGTCATGACTCCCAAGTGTCCTTTTGTCTATTTTTTTCCGCCCCGAGGGATTTGAACCCGCATCCTCCAGTTTCGTAATTCCTTGTTTCACATCCTCTCTGCATCGTGAAGCCATGGTGCATAAAAGTTGCATTTTAGGTATATTTAAACTTACTGTGCAACATTCCAATGTTGGCGGACGAGTTAATTCGACTCGTTCATTGTACATTTGCCCGAGCCAATTTTGAGGATTTGAGAAACCGAACCCTTTCATCTTGTTTCTCAAAGCAGAACAATGACTCAGATGTGGTTTGGCTGGTAAAATTGGCATTTAATAATGAGTCAAAACTTTACAATGTTTAAATAGGAAAAAGAAGATAAATGGAAGACTCATAGCACTATAAAGAACTCAAGATCAACAAGAAAAAAAACCATATAGGCAAATGTGAAATGACCGTGCCCAGTTATTAAAAACAGCATAGAACTGCAGCTTTATTGGGCTTCATTGAAATGCCTTTAGATAGCTTCTTTAGTTTGTAAGGTGTTCCGTGCGTGTGTGAGTGAATTTAGGTGAGTGAAAGTGGAAAGAGAAAGGAAGAGGTTTTAAATAAGAGAGATATTTGAACAAGAGACATGAGACAATACTGTGACTGACTGACTGACTGACTGACTGACTGACTGACTGACAAACTGACAGACAGACAGACTTTACTTTTACTTTACTTTCCCGATCCAGCAGCCATCTGGGCCTGAGCCCTTCGGCGGTATGCCATGGTGTAGTAGGTGCAAGTTTTCTCCAGTTGTTCGAGGTCTGAGTACAGAGTGTTTCCAAGGTCAGGTCTGGGTGGGAGGCACTTCTGTCGCAGGTCAGTTAGAGGTGGGCAGTCGAAAAGGAAGTGCTTCACTGTCTCATAAGGGCAGTCACATAGAGGGCATAGAGGGGGTATCTGTGGCTGGATTCTGTTCAGATGTGCGTTTAGCAAGGTGTGATGTGTGCGCAGGCGAAAGATGATGACCTGGTCTCGCCTCTTGAGGTGGTTTATTGGGTCCTTAAGGTTTGGCTTGGTCATAAATGGGAAGACTGCTCTGCCAGTTTTGCCCAGTGCCCATTCATTCATCCATTCCTCCTTTATGTTGGATTTGATCATCTGCTTTGCAGTTTGTTGTGATACTGGTCTGTTATACTGTTGGCAGGTTGCTCCCTGTTTGGCCAGGGTGTCTGCTCGCTCATTGCCTGCTATGTTGCTGTGTCCTGGTATCCACTGTAGGGTCAGTTGGACGGCATAGGTGCTGAGAAATTTACTAAGGGTATGAGTCAAACTTCTGTTTGTAGCAGTGTTGAGTGCGTCACTTTCCAGTGCACGTAGGACAGACTTTGAGTCTGAAAAGATGACAGTATTTTTTACTTTGTCCGGAAACACGTCAAAGACTGAGGTGATCTGATGTATGGCAACTTCAATTGCAGTGGCTTCAGCTTCGTAGTTCGAGCACTGTGTTCCGCAGGAGTTGTAGAGCTCATCGCATGATTTGTCTGGGTAATGGATCCTGACTCCATAGCCCGCGTTTATAGTCCCTTTAAAGGCTGACCCATCTGTATATATGTGTATCCAGTCTTCGGGATAGTTGTCTATTGTTCTTTCTGCTACATTCTTGATCTCCAGTGGGTCAGACTTTGTCTTTGAGATGTTGTTAATGAGCTCTGTTTTTATGACTGGCTTCTTGAAGTTAGCATTTGGAGGTATTTCTTTATGGAGTGGAATTTGAGTTTCTCTATTTTCAGGAAGGTGGTGTTTTTCCTGTAGTTTTGCTGCGACATCTAAGATTGACTTTTGTTTGATTCTGTGACTTGGTTTCCAGATGTCGACCAGTGTTCTGTTGGGATGTTTCTCCTCCGTTCTTCTATAGCGTTCCACCATTTCTACCACGGCTGCCTCTCTTCGCAGTCCCAGGGGTTCAATATTGGTATGTATTTCACATGCTGCTGTGGGAGTTGATCTCATTCCTCCGGATATGAAGTGTAAAGCTTGGCTTTGTACCTTATCAAGGAGATCTTGGGTTGTTTTGCTACTTATTGTTTGAAGAGCCAGGTTGTACTCCAACAGCGATCGGACATACCCTATATAAAGCTGTCTCAAGGTCTTTTTGTCGGCGCCCCATGAGGTGCTTGCAAGTCTTTTTAATAGTTGTAGCCGTCTAGTGGCCTTTTTTTGCAGGCCTCGGACATGTCCCTTCAATGAGAGCTGTCTATCTAGCTGAACTCCTAAATACACTGGGTTTTCTTCTCTCTGTAGTGGGTTTCCTTGTAGCTTAAGGTTGACATTTTGCTTTGCTACTTTATGGCTCCTGGTGAAGATTGAGTACACCGTCTTGGAGCAGTTTATTTTTAGTTTCCAGGTGTTGCAGTATTCTGTGAGGTGTTCCAAATCCTCATTGAGTCGTCTCGCACTGATGCCTGTATGCTTGTTTGTGTGCCAAAAAACGAGATCANTCTTGGCCATCTCGGAAAATTCCTGTGGTTAGAGAAGAAATTTTTATTAAATGGCTCAAAGAAGCTTTTACAATTTGGCTCCTGTAACCTAGAGCGTGATTTAGGATTAGGGACAGGATTAGAATAGAGATAGCACTCATACCAGAGTTCCTAGACAATGATTATATCTAGGCACTGTCCCAAGTTTGCCGTTTCTTACTTAAACCTACGCCCAACCATGCCCCAAACCCTAAACCAAACTTTAGTCAGAAGTGACTCGAAGTATTGCCTCTGAAATGTACTGGAATTCCGCGTTCAGCAAGGGTTCAGTGCGGTGCCGTATACAAATTATAATGCGCTGCCCTCTGTTATTAAATTCAATATTCAAGATTCGGCTATTAGTTGGCCTTTTCCTTGCAAATCTGAAAAACACCACACGTTTATAATTTATTTGTAAAAAATACAAAGACATTATAAAACAAATATATTCAAAACGTATTTTGTAAAGTTTTTCTTTGTTATGGATAAAAAAAAATATAGACATCATAACACTTCATATTCTGGGAGAGCCTTCAGCCACTCTGATCCATTGAGAGTTTGACACCTGTTGAAGACCAATGGACGATTCCTTGTTGTGCAAATAAGAAACGTAGCCAGTGGGTTTGTCCTGCCTAGGATTAGAGCTGTGGTAAGCAGCTCATTGAACAGTTGGAACAGTCTCTGAAACACAGAGAAAATCACTTGGAAGTTAGAAGTATGACAGATAGAAGCAGAGCCGTGGCTAGCACCACAGCAGTGGGGATTGAGGTTGGAAAGGG
>JAWQUT010000689.1:190386-197886 GCA_033807755.1 Ellobium chinense
AGAAGTCTGTAACCTGTTCACGCGACTTCACATTATTATTACCCCAGCAGGCCAGATCATCTAGGACTTTCTCAACTCCCTGGGGAGCATACAGTGCCGCTGCCATTTACCGATAATGACAATGTTTGGAGGCTGTCCCAGATTTGTCTTTTTCTTCCTTAACTCATCCCTATCCCTACCCCTGCTCCTGAATCTTAACCAAGTTCTACGTGGGATTGTCCTTGTATACTGCCTACGAAATTTGCTAAGTTCCACTGTACATGGCTTTGCCCATGTGCCCAGGGAAATTAGGATATTTATAATGGGAGTGGGGGAGGGGGCAGGGTTCAAAATGAAACCCATTTGACAACGTCCTTGTTGCTTTCTGATTTTGTCATTAAATATTGTTGATATATCTTTGAAACTGTATTTCCCTCTTCTTGTATTCATATTTTCATTCATTGTTGTAGGATTCTTCCTTGCCTCTGTACCAGTATAGAGAAAATTTCGAGTCCAAAATTCACATGCGTTTGGTGTCGTTTTACTCACACCCATAAACTGACTGATATTCTGAACAGACTCACTCAACGGACTACACTCCGCAAAATCTCAAATTTCATAAGTCATGTGTGGCTGTTCGTACTATTTGATGTAACAAAGTTTCCGCCATCCAGCAGCCTATCTTGTTTAGAACGTGTCCATTATTCATTATGCCTGTTGTTTACCAAGTTTTGGCCTTCTAATAAGCCAGGTATTCAATAAGTTCATGCTCAGAGCATCCATTTGTAGATTAAATATTGTGAAAAGATTAGTGTATTATCAGTTACATCATTTGGGCCTTGGTTAGCAAGGTCTATTTAATTATGAAGAACAGTTCGCGATTAGTAATCTTGTTGTGACATATGCATAATGGGACTACTCACCTTCTCGCTTCGATATGACGTGCAATGACATAAAGTTTAACGCCGTTCACATCCGTGAGCTGGCCTTGATGGAAATTAGTTGAACACCCGTCGATGTTAATGAGTCATGGTATAAGCTGCTGCGAAAATCTGAGCTTTCTAGCCTTGTGGCCCGTCAAAATACTACCTATGTCGCTAGACAAAAAAGTGAGATATGGAGAATGTTTGTCAGTGTTTCCATGTGATGGACTGATCCCAGCCGAAGTTTAGACTGAAGCATTCATTGCGGGTCTCTGTGGCAATCACAGTGAGGAAAGGCATTAAAAAGTTTTGCTTGAAATGTGCCATCACCGAGAGACAAAGCTGGGGCAACATGGCTGAATTCAGGTTGCAGGAGCCAAATTGTAAAAGCTTCTTTGAGCCATTTAATAAAAATTTCTTCTCTAACCACAGGAATTTTCCGATATGGCCAAGACTAGTCTCCAGGTCTGGTGCCATCACTGTGCTCAAATTATATACTGTTTACGGTGGGGATCCTTCGGTTAGATTTTTCAAAATTTTAAATTACATGAAAAGGCGTTAAAAATTTGGCCTTCTTTTGCAGATCACAGGTCCGCACAAATGAAATCCGCTGAAGCCATTGGGAAACACTGCCTGCAACAATTATTTTTTTACAAATTCAAAACTGAATGTCACCACTTTTGCGGTGTGGTTTCATGTTATATGATTATTTCTGTCCTTTGGACAGATTTTATACTCTGCTACTATCGACTCGGATAGTCCAATTTTCTTGACCAATTAGGCTCCTGCAACCTGTTAAACATTTACGGTTTCATAATATCTGTATGTAGACCGTCTTATTAGCGGCGTTGTGTGGAAGGAGAATGTGGCAAGAATCAAAAGTGAATTGCTCATATAAAGTAAATGAGGCAAAGATGTAAGTATAACAAACATCACTTACAATACGGAGCATTATTTTCTTGCTCTTCCGCATTAGCCGTAGCCGTCTTAACTTGCCTAGAGACTGATACTTATTTTTCCAAGTACGGCTCCTCTCGCGACGCCACAGGGACCAAGTAAAGGCAGCCCTGAGTTATGTTTTATAAAGAGTTAGGTCTACAAATAAAAACACAGTGGCATAGAGAAAATGTTCATCAATAGGATTTTTTTTGTTCTTTGAAAAGTGAAAAAAAAATTCCTAAAAGTTACCTACAAAAAACGTTACAAAAACTATGTTGTTGTTTGTTTTTGCTCTAAATGGTAAAATCACATGTAATTCATCATCAAATATAACATATATTCCAAAAGTGTTAAAAAAATTAGCAAGAAATTACTTTTTGGAATGACTTAATTTTCCATCGTATTTATAAATACGAAATCCCATTGTGTGTACTGGTGAAAGTCAATGGAAATCAATAAATTATCCAGGATCAAATTCTTTGTTTCACGTGCAAAATGTCAACATGCCTCTCAGGACTAACACTGCGGCGCAGATCTTAATTGTGCAAAGCCACCAGTAGCAGTATGCATAATCCTGACGTTAGTTAAAAAGCACTGCAATAACCACGAGAAACTCCCAGAACAATTAATTGTGTTCACTGTGATTAATGCAATACGCTATAACTAACGTATGGATTATGCATACGGTCACTGGTGTTCACACTCAGATATCTCACTCGTAGTAATGTTGGACTCAAGATCTAAAGGTCCTGAGTTCGATTCCCGACCACGGTCATGTTGTAAGTGCCTTGGGAAAGCATTTCATTCACATTTTCCTCAGTCCACCCATCTGTAAAATGGGTACCTGGCTATAGGCAGTGGAAGATATTGTAGAATGTTAGTGATCAGCGCCTATAAATGGCAGCGGCACTCTATGCTCCCCAGGGATTCGAGAAAGTCCTAGTGTGATCAGGCCTGTTAGGGTAATAATAGTGTGAGGTCGCATGAGCGGACATTAGCCTGGATATGAAACTAAAAGCCGCAATATTATTATTATTATTATTATTATTATTATTATTAGCTTCACTATATCAACATAAACATCATTTCATTTTCTCATTTTTAGATAAGTTATTCATAGAAAAAAAGTTCTGAGATTTTTTTCGCTGTTTTTTTTTCTACTGTTTTGTAAAAAAAATTACCGTGTGAAACATTATTATAGTGGAGTCTCGATATGAAATACATTTGATAAGTCTGCCTGATTATTAAGTATGAATTCCACATGACCGATTCATTATCAATCTTTCGTTTCATCATTCAGTAGATGTCAACATTAAGTACACCTCAATAATACGCATTTTTTTTTCTCTATGCACAGCGGCATACCAGTTCTAATATCGAGGATCCGGTATACAAGATTTGCTAAGCCAGGCCATCTACATAAATATGAAACCTGTGATTTTTGAGTAGCGTGTTAAACATTTCACGCAGATAACCAATATCCCTATTATTGAATGACACATCCTTAATCACACCCACCCTGTATAAAGGTTGGCTGTCATAACTGTGAGCACATCAACATCAGGCTCAGTTGCTCACTTGCAAGCTACTGGACGCTTTGCGCATTCCTCGTCGGTAAGTCTATTTGGGTAAGTACGGTAATAGGAAGTTCGAGAAATAGGAGCAGGGTTGTAGACAACAGCGATGCTTCTTGATCACTGATTTATGCTCTGAAACTCAAAATCTGAGGCACGGAGGAGCTGTAAAATATTATAAGACTGGAAAACCACTGAACCCTAGATAATGTTCAAGGTGTAATTCAGAAACCGTATACCATATGATGGAGATAAAACGTTTAATATAGTGTTCTGAAAAAAGATGGGGTCACGTACTGGTAAAATTCTCTATGGAGAATAAAAGCCTACTTTTTTTTCTGTATATTTATAGTGGGCTGTTGTTTTGTTGGGTATTTTTTAAAATTGTCCCTCAACTGTATTCTCTTCACTTGCCATCTGCATTTAAATCGGCAATTTTTATCGCCAAGTTTGGGCTGTTGAACGCCTTGCAGAGTACGTTCATTGTCAATGATTACATGGAAAAGCGAAAACAAAGTCGTTATTTTTTCGAGACAGGGATTAAAATTTCGAATCAGGAAACTTGCTTTTTTTAACTACAGATATAATTTTGTAAAGATTGTTACCGCAACTTGCATGAATTTGTTTGCCTCATATCTCTTTAGTCACCCACGGTCGATGCTCAGAACTGGACTGAGTTTGTTCAGTCCCTGAGGCATCACAATAGGGCAAGCCCCACCCCTTCTAAGCAAAGAAAGTATCAATCTCTATGCAAGCCAAGATGGCTGCGACAAATGCGGAGGAGACCAAAAATAATGCACTGACTTGCGAGTGGTGTTTGCTTTACTAATATCTTTGCCTCATTCACGAGCATACATAGTCAGCATTGATTCTTGCCTTATCCTCTTCCGATACAAAGCTGTTAATAAGACGTTCCACTAACAAATTTGAAACCGTAGATGGTTGCCGCTATGTTGCCGAGCTTTTTTTCTCGGTGATGGCAAAAGACGTCACATTTTTAACAAACCTTTAGTAGGTGAGCACCCTTCCTCACTGTGGCTGGAGCGCACCAACTAAAAACGTAACCCTGATACTTCCTTTGCTAAGTTTCACCCACAGAATACAAAGACGGTCCCTTTTATTACGCCACTGGCACGGAACAAACGCTGCCCTGGGTTACCTTCTAGTTTTAGTCCGTAATGGTAGCAAACGTTGATGGAAAAAATTAGTTCAGCCGTACGTGGTGAATAATTTGACACATAGTTACAATGACCACTAGCTCACAGTGACGGAGTCATGTTTCTTTCCCTAGAGTCAAACAGAGCAGACGCATCCATAGCCGCCATGATGAAGTTAATCGTCGCCATGTTTGTTGTTGTCCTGACCTTGACCTGTATGCCGGAAGTGCAAGCTGGCTGGAACGACTGTTTCGAGACATGGAGCCGATGTTCACAGTACTTCTTCTGCTTTTTGTTTTAAAACATCTATTGCTATCTTAAAGTATCTTTACTATCCGCTTCACCAAATAGCATTAATTTGATGATATCTTTCACTGCTTTCAGCCAGGTACCCATTTTACAGTTGGGTGCACTGAGGAGAATATTAGTGGAATGCCTGCTCAGGAACCTCACAACATAACCGTGGCAGGAATGTTGGAAATAAAAAAAGAAAGCCAAAAGTCAAATGTTTGCCACCATTTGAAATGAGGATTATGTCACTAAACTAGAAACTAAGCTGTCCGGCTCCTAATGTGAATAGGGGCGTCGGGTGTCAAATGTTTCTTTGATGAGGAAATCGATAACAAAATCATTTCTATTCATAAACACTTTCATTTTATGGCCAAATGGCCATTAGTTGTTGATAAATTTGAATTTTTGTGAGGCATAATAAATGAATTATATCGATTTTATTTCAATCGAAATTTTCTCAGAATTTGTTTCCATTGTTAGGGGTAATCCTGCCATTTTAAACAACTGAATACGGGGCAGACTAAAATTATGTCATATTTATAATCTAATGAAAGTATATACATTATGTTTTCAAGCTAAATCAATAACTTCATTTAGTCAAAAAGCGACTTAACTCTTATTTGGACCGACTTCACGTCATATCTTTCACTGCCTATAACTAGGTACCGATTTTACAGAGGAGAATAATACGGAACACGTCAGTGAAATGTCTTTCCAAAGCACTTACAACACGCCTGTGGCAGAAATGGCCGAAATTTTAATAATTAGAATGTCAAAAGTAACATTTTTTTGCCTTGTCCTCGTTATTTTGGTGAAACTCACGTTGACTGTCTATGTATTCTAATGTTGACTGTGCATGATTACTAATGTTAACCATCCAAAGATTTCACTGTTGACTGTCCATGTATTCTAATGTTAACTGTTCATATTTACCAAATTTAACTGTCCAAATATTATACTGTTGACGGTCCATGTATTCTAATGTTGACCGTCCATGTATTCTAATGTTGACTGTCCATGTATTCTAATGTTGACTGTCCATGTATTCTACTGTTGACTGTCCATGTATTTTAATGTGGACTGTCCATGTATTTTAATGTTGACTGTCCATGTATTCTAATGTTGACTGTCCATGTATTCTACTGTTGACTGTCCATGTATTCTAATGTTGAATGTCCATGTATTCTACTGTTGACTGTTCATGTATTCTAATATTTGTTTATCAGATGGAGCAGTCCAATGACTGGTATTCTGTGGAAGTCCTGTAACGACCGTTGCAAGGAATTGGGCCGCAGTGGCGGAGATTGCGAATTGGTGCCCAGCAAATGCCCTCTCTCTAACAAGGCCTATCAGTGCCAGTGTCATTAGGGTGCAAGTACCACGCCTATGTAATATATTTCATGGAAATAAAACAGCGTTAAGTTTTTTGTTTTCTCTTCTTTGGTATTTTTTTTTTTCAAAAGACTGAGATTTCAAGAAAATAAACTATTAATGCAGCAATGAAACAACTGGGGTGCGTTTTTGTTTTCCTTTTTCGAGTATGAATAGAAGAGCGTTTTCGGTATGCAATGTCTGAATCGTTTTGAAATAAAGGGAAATAAGATAAAGGTAATGGCTCTTTAAACTTATATTTTTGTCTATGTCAAATGACCCCAAATTTGAAGGAGTGCAGAGTTTGAGCTCAGCTAGGTTTTGAATAATTAACACAAACATGCACCTTTGAATACATCACTAACTCATTTTTCAACGAAGATGCATTTACTGAGTTTTGGAGAAACGTTCTTTAAGTGACGTAGTTTTGAGTATGATATAGGCGATACAGCCAATGAGCGGAGTCCGCTGACCGAAGGACGGCCCCTTCATACTTAAAATGACGTCAAAGAAGACCTATGAAGCGCAACTCAGGGCTTAATTCACTGAACCTTTAGAGATGTGTACATACGTCTTCTACCGAGCACCAGCCTAGAACGAGCCGTGTTCCGTGACGTCATCTTCCTAACACATGGTTAAGTATGAACAATGTAAAAAGAAGCCTGCACACTCACTAGACCAGTCCATCCAACTCTCTCTTGTTTTATATCATAGTCGTTTGAAACTCGTGTTTGTTTGATATCAGATTCATGAAATTCGTTATACATTTACCGTATTCATCCGCCAGAGGCTTGCGAATATGATAAAGGTTTAAGTCATTTCATATATCTGATATCAAACAAACAGTCATTACAAACTATCTGTATATTTCAGTGCCTTTAGTCTGGTGCACATTTTAGACCTATATTTATTCGTCTGTCTGAAAGTGTGTCCATTTATCAGATTGTCTGCCTTTTTGTCTGCTGATGTATCCAATGGTAGCTATCTGTCCACAGTTATCTTGTATTTTCTGAAACACAACATTTAAATAAGATGATGACGTAGACATTTAAAGGTATTACAAAACGTGGTGAGGTTCAAAAGAAGTTTCACAGGTTTATTTTACATGTGATATGTGGGCGAACAACAGTGTAAGTGGAAAGAGAAAGGAAGAGATTTTATATCCGAGAAATATTTGAACAACAGATACGAGACAATACTAACAGACAGACAGACAGACAGACAGACAGACAGACAGACAGACAGACAGACAGACAGAACAGACAG
>JAWQUT010000689.1:202866-223888 GCA_033807755.1 Ellobium chinense
CAGCATGTGTAACTTCGGGTGAAGGGAGGTGAAGGGAGGTGGGTAGGAAGGAGGAAAAGAGGAGTGTAAGCTTTTCGACTTTGTTTTACGAAATTTGTCAGACTTCCTAGGTTTGACCTCTGACCCTACCCATCAGCAGAGACCTCTAGGGGAGAGTCTCATGATCTTGCCCTTAAATAATGCATAAAGCTAAGTATTAACTTACAGCATTCTTATACTACCGGACACCGGCACAGCGTACTTCTGACTCTTTGACTTCCTACATGGGCAATACCGCAGGACACTTCCGACTTGAGCTTGATTTAGCGTAAGGGGAAAGATTAGGAAAGAGAATGAACATATGCAAGAGTTACTAGATGATAATAATGATAATAATGCGGGTTATAAGTCTCGTATCTAGAATGATGCCCGTTCACTCCACTTCACATTATTATTACCCCAGCAGGCCAGATCATTCTAGGAATTTCTCAACTTCCTGGGGAGCATACAGTGCCGCTGCCATTTACCGATAATGAAAATGTTTAGTGGCTGTCCCAGGTTTGCCTTTTTCTTCCCTATCCCTACCCCTGCTCCTGAATCTTAAAGAATCTCTAGGTGAGATTGTCCTGGTATACTGCCTACGAAATTTGCTGAGTTCCACTGTACATGACTTTGCCCATGTGCCCAGGGAAATTAGGATATTTATGATGGGAGTGCAGGAGAGGGCAGGGTTCAAAATGAAACCCATTTGACAACGTCCTTGTTGCTTTCTGATTTCGTCATTAAATATTGTTGATATATCTATGAAACTGTATTTCCCTCTTCTTGTATTCATATTTTCATTCATTGTTGTAGGATTCTTCCTTGCCTCTGTACCAGTAAAGAGAAAACTTTGAGTCCAAAATTCACATGCGTTTGGTATCGTTTTACTCAAATCCATAAACTGACTGATATTCTGAACAGACTCACTCAACGGACTACGCCTCGCAAAATCTCAAATTTCATAAGTCATGTGTGGCTGTTCGTACTATTTGATAAAACAAAGTTTCCGCCATCCAGCAACCTATCTTGTTTTCAAAGTTTCCATTATTCATTATGCCTGTTGTTTACAAAGTTTTGGCCTTCTAATAACCCAGGTATTCAATAAGTTTATGCTCAGAGCACCCATTTGTAGATTAAATATTGTGAAAAGATTAGTGTATTATCAGTCACATCATTTGGGCCTTGGTTAGCAAGGTCTATCTATTATGAAGAACAGTTCGCGATTAGTAATCTTGTTGTGACATATGCATAATGGGATTTCTCACCTTCTCGATTCGATGAAATTTGACGTGCAATGACATAAACTTTAACGCCGTTCACATCCGTGAGCTGGCCTTGATGGAAGTTAGTTAAACGCCTGTCGATGTTAATGAGTCATGATATAAGCTGCTGCGAAAATCTGAGCTTTCTAGCCTTGTAGCCAGTCAAAATTCTGCCTATGTCGCTAGACAAAAAAAGTGAGATAAGGAGAATTTTTGTCAATGATTCCGTGTGATGGACTGATCCCAGCCGAAGTTTAAACTGAAGCACTCATTGCGAGGCTCTGCGGCAATCACAGTGAGGAAAGGCATTAAAAAGTTTTGCTTGAAATGTGCCATGACCGAGAGAGAAAACTGGGCAACATGGTTGAATACATTTACGGTTTCATAATATTTGTATGTAGACCGTCTTATTACCGGCGTTGTGTGGAAGGAGGATGTGGCAAGAATCAAGAGCTCATATAAAGTAAATGAAGCAAAGATGTAAGTATAGCAAACATCACTCACAATACGCGCATTATTTTCTTGCTCTTCCGCGTTAGCCGCAGCCGTCTTAACTTGCCTAGAGGCTGATACTTATTTTTCCAAGTACGGCCCCTCTCGCAACGCCACAGGGTCAAGTAAAGGCAGCCCTGAGTTATGTTTTATAAATAGTTCGGTCTACAAATAAAAACACAGTGGCATAGAGAAAATGTTCATAAATGAGTTTTTTCTTCTTTGAAAAGTGAAAAAAAAATGTTCCTGAAAGTTTCTTACAAAAAAAGTAACAAAAACTATGTTTTGTTTTGTTTTGTTTTTTGCTCTAAATGGTAAAATTACATGTAATTCATTATCAAATATAACATATATTCCAAAAGTGTTTAAAAAATTAGCTAGAAATTACTTTCTGGAATGACCTAATTTTCCATCGTATTTATAAATACGAAATCCCATTATGTGAACTGGTGAGAGTCAACGCAAATCAATTATCCAGGATCAAATTCTTTGTTTCTCGTGCAAAATGTCAACATGCCTCTCAGGACTAACACTGCGGCGTAGATCATAATTAATGCAAAGCCACCAGTAGCAGTATGCATAATCCTGACGTTAGTTAAAGCACTGCAATAACCACGGGAAACTCCCAAAACAATTAGTTGTGTTCACTGTGGTTAATGCAATACGCTAACTAACATCTGGATTATGCAGTCGGTCACTGGTGTTCACACTCAGATATCTCACTCGTGTTAGCTTCACTATATTCAATCGAATATCAACATAAACATCATTTCATTTTCTAATTTTTAGATAAGTTATTCATAGAAAAAAAAAGTTCTGAGAGTTTTTTTCTACGCTGCAATTGTTTTGTAAAAAAAAAAAAACACCATGTCGTGAAACAATTATAGTGGAGTCTCGATATGAAATACATTTGATAAGTCTGCCTGATTATTAAGTATGAATTCCACATGACCGATTCATTATCAATCTTTCGTTTCATTATTCAGTAGATGTCAACATTAAGTACACCTCAATAATAAGCATTTTTTTTCTATGCACAGCGGCATACCAGTTCTAATATCGAGGATCCGGTATACAAGATTTGCTAAGCCAGGCCATCTACATAAATAATATGAAACCTGTGATTTTTGAGTAGCATGTTAAACATTTTACGCAGATAACCAATATCCCTATTATTGAATGACACATCCTTAATCACACCCACCCTGTATAAAGGTTGGCTTTCATAACTGTGAGCACATAAACATCAGGCCCAGTTACTCACTCGCAAGCTGCTGGACGCTTTGCGCATTCCTCGTCGGTAAGTCTATTTGGGTAAGTACGGTAATAGGAAGTTCGATAAATAGGAGCAGGGTTGTAGACAACAGCGATGCTTCTTGATCACTGATATATGCTCTGAAACTCAAAATCTGAGGCACGGAGAAGCTGTAAAATATTATAAGACTGGAAAACCACTGAACCCTAGATAATGTTAACGGTGTAATTCAGAAACCGTATACCATATGATGGAGATAAAACGTTTAATATAGTGTTCTAAAAAAAGATGGGGTCACGTACTGGTAAAATTCTCTATGGAGAATAAAAGCCTACTTTTTTTCTGTATATTTATAGTGGGCTGTTGTTTTGTTGGGTATTTTTTAAAATTGTCCTTCAACTGTATTCTCTTCACTTGCCATCTGCATTTAAATCGGCAATTTTTATCGCCAGTTTTGGCTGTTGAACGCCTTGCAGAGTACGTTCATAGCCAATGATTATATGGAAAAGCAAAAACAAAGTCGTTATTTTTTTCGAGACAGTGGTTAAAATTTCGAATCAGGAAACTTGATTTTTTTGTAATACAGATATAATTTTGTAAAGATTGTTACCGCAACTTGCATGAATTTGTTTGCCTCATGTCTCTTTAGTCACCCACGGTCGATGCTCAGGACTGGGCTGAGACTATTTCGTCACCGTCCCCTAATACTGTCGTAAGTGCAAATCTACCAAAAAGCAATTACGACAGTGTTAGGAGACGGTGACGATTTAGTCCCTGAGGCATCACAGTAGGGCAAGCCCCACCCCTTCCTAAGCAAAGAAAGTATCAATCTCTATGCAAGCCAAGATGGCTGCGACAAATGCGGAAGAGACCAAAAATAATGCACCGACTTGCGAGTGGTGTTTGCTTTATCAATATCTTTGTCTCATTCACGAGCATACATACCAGCATTGATTCTTGCCTTATCCTCTTCCGTTACAAGGCTGTTAATAAGACGTTCCACTAATAAATTTGAAACCGTAGATGGTTGCCGCTATGTTGCCGAGCTTTTTCTCTCGGTGGTGGCAAAAGACGTCACAATTTTAACAAAACTCTAGTAGGTGAGCGCCTTCCTCACTGTGACTGGCGCGCACCAACCAGAAACGTAACCCAGATACTTCCTTTGCTAAATTTCACCCACAGAATACAAAGACGGTCTCTTTTATTACGCCACAGGCACTGAACAAACGCTGCCCTGGGTTACCTTCTAGTTTTAGTCCGTAATGGTAGCAAACGTTGAGGAAAAATTAGTTCAGCCTTACGTGGTGAATAATTTGACACATAGTTACAATGACCACTAGCTCACAGTGACGGTGTCATGTTTCTTTCCGTAGAGTCAAACAGAGCAGACCCATCAACAGCCGCCATGATGAAGTTAATCGTCGCCATGTTTGTTGTTGCCCTGACCTTGACCTGTATGCCGGAAGTGCAAGCTGGCTGGAGCGACTGTTACGAGACCTGGAGCCGATGTTCAGAGTACTTCTTCTGCTGTTTGTTTTAAAACATCTATTGCTATCTTAAAGTAGACACGCACATCAAAAATAATTTTCCATTTTTCAGTACTTTTTCTCTCTAAAAATGATCTTTGGTGCCCACCGAGTCAATTTTGCGAAGAAAGAGCATCGTTCTGTTACCGTGCGCTTATGTAATATGACGCAATGAGGAAAGCTAGAGTTACCGGGTTTGGCTCTTGCATCCAGAATTATTCCCCTTCCCCGATCAGCAGAAGCATGTAGCGAAAACGCTGACGTCATTTACGTTCCAGCGGCTACAGACACCTCTACCTGACAATGTATTATTCAGCTTTTAATTAAGGTTCTGGTATTCCAAATTCAAACGTTATGTTTGATAGTGTAAGCCAGAAAAAGTATCCTGCATTTTTATTGCCTCAGCATGATTTTGTTTGGCATATTTACTGTTCACAGAGGAATTAAAACTTTCATACCAACATGCTATCACCCATCCGCAGAGCACTGGCTAGACAGCTTGGCCATGTGCTAGAACGTATTTGACGCAAGCTTATGGCCGCCAAGCGCGCAGTGGTTGTAACAATTCGGACTTTGGATAATGTAACCCTGTGGGTTTTGTGGGGCCAGCAGAGGCGTTATATCATTATGACAGACACTTGAAAGGTTGTTCTACTGGAATAATAGGGTATCGTATGATTTAACATGGTCTGTAGGACGGTGCAGTCTTCCTTTGAAGTATCTTTACTATCTGTTTCACCAAAATAGCATTAATTTGATGATATCTTTCACTGCTTATAGCCAGGTACCCATTTTACAGTTGGGTGCACTGAGGAGAATATGACTGGAATGCCTGCTCAGGAATTCACAACATAACCGTGCCAGGAATGTTAGTTATAAAAAGACAGCCAAAAGTCAAATGTTTCCCACCATTCAAAATGAGGATTATGTCGCTAAACTAGAAACTAAGCTGTCAGGCTCCTAATGTGAATAGGGGCGTCGGGTGTCAAATGTTTCTTTGATGAGGAAATCGATAATAAAATGATTTCTTTTCACAAACACTTTCATTTTATGGGCAAATGGCCAATAGTTATTGATGAGTTTGAATTTTTGTGAGGCATACATAATAGATGAATTATATCGATTTTATTTCAATCGAAATTTTCTCAGAATTTGTTTCCATTGTTAGGGGTAATCCTGCTATTTTAAACAACTGAATACGGGGCAGACTAAAATTATGTCATTTTTATAATCTAATGAAAGTATATACATTATGTTTTCAAGCTATATCAATAACTTCATTTAGTCAAAAAGCGACTTAACTCTCATTTGGACAGACTTCACGTCATATCTTTCACTGCCTATAACTAGGTACCGATTTTACAGAAAAGAATAGTACGGAACACGTCAGTGAAATGTCTTTCCAAGGCACTTACAACACGCCTGTGGCAGAAATGGGCGAAATTTTAATAATTAGAATGTCAAAAGTAACATTTTTTTTTTTGCCATGTCTTCGTTATTTTGGTAAAACTCACATTGACTGTCCATGTATTCTAATGTTGACTGTTCATGATTACTAATGTTAACCGTCCAAGTACTCCACTGTTGACTGTCCATGTATTCTAATGTTAACTGTTCATAATTACCAAATTTAACCGTCCAAATATTATACTGTTGAGGGTCCATGTATTCTAATGTCGACTGTCCTCGTATTCTAATGTTGACTGTCCATGTATTCTAATGTTGACTGTTCATGCATTCTAATGTTGACTGTCCATGTATTCTAATGTTGACTGTCCATGTATTCTAATGTTGACTGTCCATGTATTCTAATGTTAACTGTTGACTGTCCATGTATTCTAATGTTGACTGTCCATGTATTCTAATGTTGACTGTCCATGCATTCTAATGTTGACTGTCCATGATTTCTAATGTTGACTGTTCATGTATTCTAATGTTGACTGTCCATGTATTCTAATGTTGACTGTCCATGTATTCTAATGTTGACGTCCATGTATTCTAATGTTGACGTCCATGTATTCTAATGTTGACTGTTCATGTATTCTAATGTTGACTGTCCATTTATTCTACTGTTGACTGTCCATGTATTCTCCTGTTGACTGTCCATGTATTCTACTGTTGACTGTCCATGTATTCTGCTGTTGACTGTCCATGTATTCTACTGTTGACTGTCCATGTATTCTACTGTTGACTATCCATGCATTCTAATGTTGACTGTCCATGTATTCTAATGTTGACTGTCCATGTATTCTAATGTTGACTGTCCATGTATTCTACTGTTGACTGTCCATGTATTCTACTATTGACTGTCCATGTATTCTACTGTTGACTGTCCATTTATTCTAATGTTGACTGTTCATGTATTCTAATATTTAATTTGTTTATCAGATGGAGCAGTCCAATGACTGGTGTTCTATGGAAGTCCTGTAACGACCGTTGCAAGGAATTGGGCCACAGTGGCGGAGATTGCGAATTGGTGCCCAGCAAATGCCCTCTCTCTGACATGGCCTATCAGTGCCAGTGTCATTAGGATGCAAGTACTACGCCTGTCTAATATATTTCATGGAAATAAAACAGCGTTAAGTTTTTTGTATTCTTTTCTTTGTTAATTTATCTTTTTATTTCAAAAGACTGAGATTAAAAAAAAAACAACTATTAATGCAGCAATGAAACAACTGGGGTGCGTTTTTGTTTCCTTCTTCGAGTATGAATAGAAGAGCGTTTTCGGTATGCAGTGTCTGAATCGTTTTGAAATAAAGGGAAAAAAGATAAAGGTAAATGCTCTTTAAACTTATATTTTTATTTATGTCAAATGACCTAAAATTTGAAGGAGTGCAGATTTTGTGCTCAGCTAGGTTTTGAATAATTAACACAAAAATGCACCTTTGAATACATCACCAACTCATTTTTCAACGAAGGTGCATTTACTGAGTTTTGGAGAAACGTTCTTTAATTGACGTAGTTTTGAGTATGATATGGGCGATACAGCCAATGAGCGGTGTCCGCTGTCCGAGGGACGGCCCCTTCATACCGGTACTCAAAATGACGTCAAAGAAGACCCAAGAAACGCAACTCAGGGCTTAATTCATTGAATCTTTAAAGATGTGTACATACGTCTTCTACCGGGCATCAGCCTAGAACGAACCGTGCTCCGTGACGTCATCTTCCTAACACATGGTTAAGTATGAACAATTTAAGAAGAAGCCTGCACACTCACTAGACCAGTCCATCCATCTCTCTCTTGTTTTATATCATAGTCGTTTGAAACTCGTGTTTGTTTGATATCAGATTCATGAAATTCGTTATACATTTACCTAATTCATCTGCCAGAGGCTTGCGAATATGATAAAGGTTTAAATCATTTCGTATATCTGATATCAAACAAACAGTCATTACAAATCGTCTATATATTTCACTGGCTTTAGTGTGGTGCACATTTTAGACCTATGTTTATTCGTCTGTCTGAAAGTGTGTCTATTTATCAGATTGTCTGCCTTTTTGTCTGCTGATGTATCCAATGGTAGCTATCTGTCCACAGTTATCTTGTATTTTCTGAAACACAACATTTGAATAAGATGATGACGTAGACATTTAAAGGTATGACAAAACTTGGTGAGTTTCATAACAAGTTTCACAGGTTTATTTTACATGTGACATGTGGGCGAACAACAGAGTATTATATACATTGGCAGCAGGACAGTATACAACATAGATAACAGTTGAGATCCACGTACAAAGCTGCTTAGCAGACTCCCTCTTTTATTTTCCTCTGAGTGTATAATGTCTTACTATTTGGGAATGTGAAATAGTCCTGTGAGTCTTCGAAGAGCTTAGTGGGAGCTGTGTTGTCATTTTCCAATCAGATTGGTATGGACGGTAATACACTGTCCTGTGCACGTGCTACAGTCCCTAGATGACGTCATGAGGAGAAAAAAAATATAGGTCAGTATATTCTGCCGGAAATAACCAATAACATCGACTACAAGCCGGATTAAAAGCACGAACTTTATAGATTACTTCATTCAAAACAACTGCTAAATGCATCAAAGAATTTGTTGCTATTATAAGGAAAACAATATTACTGTAACTAGTCTACCACTATCACACCGACTACAACCCTACTTTCACGACTACTACCACTGCAACCTATACTGCTAACCATAAACTCTGCTACTATTATACATGACCATTTCAAGAATGTCTGCTGCCGCACTCATTTCAAAACATACAATGCAATACTGCAACAGTTAACTTTATAACGTCAACTCTTTCATATACGTACAACATACAATGATGAATAGTATCAACAATGTGCTATTGTAAATTCTTAATGTCACTGCTGCTATTGCTTTTGAAACCCATTCTATGATGTTGCTCTAATGCTGCCTCTGTTGCTGTTGCTGCTGCTGCTAATACTCTTATTACTATCGTTACTGCTACTACCATTATGGCTACTACTTCTATTACTATGACTACATGCACTACTGTTAACATTGCTGCTGGTGGTGTTGCTACATTGCTGATTCTACTACTACTACCACTTCATAACTATTACCACCACTACCAACTTTTACTACCTGTGCTGCTGTTGTTGTTGTTGTTGTTGTTGTTGCTGCTGTTATTGCTGCAATTTATACCACCACAACTTTCATAACTTCTGTTACTACTGCCACCTCCATCACACCACCACCACCACCACCATCACCACCATCACTACAATTATTACTATCACCACCACTACTGCTGCTGATGCTGCTACCGTACTATCACATCCACTACAACCACTCCGCTCTTTGGTTTATATCGTTCTGTCATCCAAGGAAAAAAACCCACACCTTTCATAGAAATTTGTATAGTCCAAATACCACTGATCAGTTGTTAAAGATGCTACATGTCTGAACTCACCGGTACCACCCGCAGCAGCTACATTATAATCACCATCAGCTCCAGCATAGTTTGCAATAGCTAAGCAATAACATCGGCAGACAAATGCTGTTTTTATACTTATACTTACGCGGCACATGTACTATCACAGAGCATCCAGTTGCATGGGTTAAAGCCACAAGTGCTGCTGCAAAGCTCTAGAAAGATAGAAATAAACACGATGTTGACAAAAAACTCTCTCTCTCTCTCTTTCTCTCTCTGTCTCTCTCTCTCTCTCTCTCTCTCTCTCTCTCTCTCTCTCTCTCACTCTTTCTCTCTCTCTCTCTTTCTCTCTCGTCCCTGAAACTTCGCCCCCCCCCCCCCCCNCCCCCACACACACACCTGCCAATCTCATTTCGGTACTGCCCACGAACAAAATAGTTTGATCCCCGATATCCTGGGCCCAGTGTTTGAAATCCAGTAAGCCTGTAATATAGAGACACACGAAATTTTAACCCAATTAAAAGAGTATGCAGTTCTCCTTAAGTTGGAAATGTAGTGCACTACAATTTGGGCCCGTGTAGTTAAAAATGTAGTGTGTTATAAAACTAAAGTTGTCAACCCAAATCTGCTTAACCCTCTAGTGCCCACTGGTCCATATTTGGCAACCCAACTTCAAGAGTCCAGTATGGAGTGGTCCAAATATGGCACGGATGTTTCAGTGCCCGGAGGTCCAAATTTGACCCAAAATTTTTCACCTATTAAATTTATGTTGGCATTGTTCACTATCAATGTTTTATATGTATTTTGGGTGGCATTTGAAGTGTGTATGTGAATTTTCAGAATTTTCCTACCAGTATTTCTATGCCTGGGCACTAGAGGGTTAACATACTAATCTGAGAGCAAGGAGAAATTTTTCAGTGGTCCCAGCGTAGCAGGTTAGGCTATTCAGCATCACCATTATCACCATTTCTTGTTTACATTCAGCACAAACAGATCCCGTATTATACATGTACGTATAGAGACATTTAGAAGTGCTGACCCCAGTGTGGTCCAGTCCCTCAAGAGTGCCAGAGAGAGAAGAGCCACAAACATTTGCTGGACAGGGATATTTTCCTCTAGAGATTTTCTGTTGCCTCGCACTCCGAATAAGAGAGCTCCCCATCTACTCTTTAAGAGAAGTTATTGCCCTTTCCAACACGTTGAACTGCAGATAACGTCATGTGCATTATGCAATTTATCTCTATACATACATCAGAGTTTCTATGCAACATTGTACATCAAAGTGCCAAATGGTGCATTGTTCTCTCTTAATGGTGATGATCCTAGGACAACTGTCAATTGCAATGGCACCAAATATTCGACACCAGATTTATCCGAATACCACAGATACTGTTGCATATGATCCTAATGTGGGACTTTTCTAGATTTTCTGTGCTGACGCAGAATTGCGAAGAACTAACAAGACACTGATGTTAAATAAAGTAACTTTGTGTCTGGACAGATAATCCAGAAATAATTGTCGTAAAAGGATCATGCATGAAAGTATCCGAGAAATAAATAATGAGTGACATCATCTAAAAGTCACACAACTTGTACGATTCAAGTTACAATCTTTTAGCACTTTGGCGTGCAATATAACATATAAAACTCCATTGCATTTATTGTGATAAGTTGCGCACCATATTATCTGCTTAACCACGTCTCGGAAAGTGTAGTGCCTCCTTTTAACACAAACACATCACAACGTAGGTGCACTTCTTAAAGACATACCCTGGGCCAAGGCAGCTGACAGCAAGACTGCGAAAAGTACTAAGCAGCAAATTAGTCTGTGTTTCATGGTGAAGAACTATTTTTTGTGTCACTGTCTTCACAGCTGGGGCCTTGCAGGAATATCTAAGAACTATGATACTTACCAAAGAGAGAGATAAGGGTTATAACTCATCAAAGATCGCGAACACAGGAAGTCGTTGGACAAGAGCTGTGAGATTTCATTGGTGAAAAGTTCAAAGGCCTTCATTTTGTGGTGCAACTTCGCATATTATATATATATATATATACACACACACACACACACACACACACACACACACACACACACACACACACACACTTATATACGTGTGTGTGTGGGTGTTTGTTCGACATTCGTACTTTCTCAGTGTGCTGCGTCATTATGTCCTTGACAAAGGCCATGATAGGACCGAAATTTTGGAAATAAAGATCCAAAAGCTGTTTGATGAAGTTTTCTCTGCCTATGATTTACAAACAGACAGACAGACAGACAGACATAGATAGATAGATAGATAGATAGATAGATAGATAGATAGATAGATAGATACAGAGAAAGAGACAGAAACAGCAGGATAATGTACGTAAGGTGCAATACGCCACATTGCTTCCAAAATGACCTGGATCAGACATTGACAATTTCTAAAAAAGGGTACCACTGTTTTTTACAAGAACAAGGCCATTGTTGACACCCTCAACAAAACTGAAATATCTCATTGCTTTCCCACCAAACTCACAGTTGCCAAAATACACGCTAAATCATTTTTGCATTACCATAAAGTGTTTCCCCAGCATTCTCTCAAAGGTGTGAAAAATTGCTTGGGGCCATTTTTTAAAGCACCTTGAAGAGTAAATTATGGTCTTACCGAAAAAGACCGACAGCGATAAAATAACAGTTTCATGGGAAAGGAAAAAAAAAAACAGTCACGTTAGTGGCATGATATAAGGTAGCCTATCTCGAAAACTATACACGCTACGAGAGAATAAATTCTGATGTCAAGATAGAGAACATTAATATGTTCTGAACAAAGGTATCAAAATTTGACCCACTTTTGCGTAACACGGTATATTTTCGTTAAACAGTTATCTGGAATCCAACAATAGGAAATATGCTATAACACTGGCTTTTAACAGTTTTTAAAAATATTTACAGTTCACATAACCTAGATTATCACGGTAAGCATATTATTTTCTGAACACGAGGTTTTCACGATAAACAGGTTCGTGCCACTAATGTACTAAACCCATTTCATTCGAATTGTGTAGTTAAGATTGTCGAAGAAGATAGCTGTATATACTCCAGCTGTTTAGACAGACAGATGTATATACTCAAGCTGTTTAGACAGACAGAAGTATATACTCAAGCTGTTTAGACAGACAGATGTATATACTCAAGCTGTTTAGACAGACAGTTGTATATACTCAAGCTGTTTAGACAGACAGATGTATATACTCAAGCTCTTTAGACAGACAGATGCACGCTGAACAGTATATAACCACGATTGTCGAAAAAGATAGTAAAATGTGAATGCACAAGTTTGTTGTCAAAGATTCGTATAGTCAAGATACCTTGTTTTGTCCGAAAGTCAATCAGAATAGAAACCATATCTTTTAACTTTAAACGTTGGCTTACATAATATTCTACTTTTTGAAACCCAGGTGAAGAAGTCAGTTCAGTTTCAAGATAAAATTGCCCGGTTCAGTTCAATTTGGGGCCAGTCGTGATTTCTGGTATTTGAGATTGCAAAAGTAAGCTACGAGTATGAAGTTCATTTGTTCAGCTACTGTTATGTGGTTGATGTTACTATATTGCTGCTGGTGTGTTAGTGTTGCTGCTTTTCTATTGCTGCTGTTGTTGTTGTTGTTATTGTTGTTGCTGTTGCTGTTGCTGTTGCTGTTTTTAGGGTTTGTTGTTGTTGTTGTTGTTGTTGTTGTTGTTGTTGTTGTTGTTGTTGTTGTTGTTCTTGTGGTGCCAACTCTGCAAATATTTTTTTAGTTTAGTACCCATTAAAAAACTGTAACTTCAATGATATGCAGGCTGTACTTTATTTATTTTACGATGGTCCGAAGCAAGATATCTATAAATAGTGCATTCCAGTTTACATGCAAAGCATAACAAAACGTATTGAAACGGCTTATCATCAACCACAATCGTAATCCAAATATTGAAATATCTAGAGGAATGTGCCGTCTCCATAAGTCAACTCTCCCAAATATTTTTGTACATAGTAGGCCTACTTCAGCGCTGCTATGAGCTGAGGCCTCTATATAAAGTAACATAGCAAGTAAAAGAGGTCAGATAAGGGTAAAAAGAATAGACTAATAATATTATGGTAATAGACTAGACATGGGCTACATTTCGTTTGTAAAAAAAATAAAATAATAATAATAATCAATACACCACTTTTTCTTTCCTTTGCGCAACTTTTCTATTTCCGACCGTGGGTGACGTCGTAGTGTTGCTGGGCATAAAAAGTGTCAACACCTATAAGCAGCACATTCCGGCAGCTGGTGGCCATCACGCCAACACGATCAGTGCACAGTAGTGGTGGCTGTTCGCTTCTCTCTTCCTGCAACATGAGAGTCTGGATCTTGGTCGGCCTCATACTTGGCTGCATTGTCACGGCTGCTCTCGGCAGAGACATCATTGATGGTATGGGATTTGTCAGTGTTGTTTGATGATGTATGCATGGTAGGTCTCTGTTCAGTGCTGTATGCACACTAGGTCGTTGTTCAATGATTTGTGCAGTGTATGTCTTTGTTAAGGTAGGTAAGCTCGGGAGTTTCTTGTTGGGTGAGGTATGCAGTGTAGGTCTTTGTTAAGTTAGGTATGCTCGGGAGCTTCTTGTTGGATGAGGTATGCAGTGTAGGTCTTTGTTAAGTTAGGTATGCTCGGGAGCTTCTTGTTGGGTGAGGTATGCAGTGTAGGTCTTTGTTAAGTTAGGTATGCTCGGGAGCTTCTTGTTGGGTGAGGTATGCATTGTAGGCCTTTGTTAAGTTAGGTATGCTCGGCAGCTTCTTGTTGGGTGAGGTATGCAGTGTAGGTCTTTTTTAAGTTAGGTATGCTCGGGAGCTTCTTGTTGGGTGAGGTATGCAGTGTAGGTCTTTGTTATGTGATGTATGTGCAGTATGTTCATGTTCAGTGATGTATGCATGGTATGTCCTTGTACAGTGTGTGCGCTGTAGGTCAGTGTGCAGTGTGTGTACGTAGGTATTTGCTCAGTGATGTGAGTATGATGGGTCTTTGTTCAGCGAGGTATAGTAGGTCTTTGTTCAGAGGTGTGTGCATGATAGGCCCTTGCTCAGTGATGTATGCACAATAGATCCTTGTGCAGTTGTGTGCACGGTAGATCTTTGTGCAATGTATGCACGGTAAGCTTTTGCTCAGAAATGTGAGTATGGTAGGTTGCTTTGTTCCGAGATGTGTGCATGGTAGGTCGTTGTTTAGGGATGTATGCACGATATGTCCTTGTTCAACGATGTATGCACAAAATTTAAAGGTCTTTGTACAAAGATGTATGCACGCTAGGTCCTTGTTCAGTTAAGTATGTACATGGTAACTCCTTATTCAGATATGTATGCACGGTAGGTCTTTGTTTAGTGTTGATTTGTTCATGGTAGGCCTTTATTCAATGTTGTATGTATGATAAGTGTTTGTTCAGTGATATATTTAGATAGGTCCTTTTTCAGTAAGTGTGTGCGTGATAATCCTTGTTCAGATATGTATGCACGATATGTCTTCGTTTAGTATTGATATGTGCATGGTAGGTCTTTTTTCAGTGTTTTATGTATGATATGTTTTTGTTCAGTAATGCATGCACAGTAGGTCCTTGTTCAGGGATTTATGCGCGGTAGGTCTTTGTTAAGTGACGTACGTAGTGTAGGTTCTTGTACAGTATGTACCTGGTAAGCTTTTGCGTGGTGATGTATACACGGTAAGTCTTTGTTCAGTGATATTTATATGATAGGCCCTTGTTCAGTGACATTTATATGGTAGACCTTTGTTCAGTGATATTAAATCCTTATATATGAACGCGAGCCCTGAACTTCACTATAGTATAGTGTTCTTCAGTTTAGACACTCTCTCACGTAGGCTATGGTTTCTTTTTCTTAACCTTGATATCTAAACATTATTGCTATTGTACGTCCAGGTGACTGATATATTGTGTGTTCTTTTTCCCTAACCCTGGTTAACAATGTATTATTATTTCCTCTTTCACCTAGTGTTATTCTGCATATCAAACTGTGGTCGGGATGTCTGCCATTTGGCTTGTGAACCCACGGAATTTTGCTTCGGGTGAGTAGACTATTTCCTGTACACAGAACTGTCAGAGAGTGGAAATGTAGTTTCAGCGAAATTATACATAGTTACAGCGAAACAGCTATACATTTACAGCGTTAAAACATAATACATTTTCAGCGAAATTGGGCGGAGCAGGCATACACGTTCCCAGTGCCAATTACACAGTTTCAGTGAAACTGGAAGGAGCTTGGCCAGTCAAAAATGAGGGCGAGATTTTATTTTATATTTTTCCTGGTTTATAAAACACGCATTACCTATTTTTGCCTTGTTTCCATAACTTTCAAACTGTCGTTTTTCATCTTGAGATATGTCATGAAACGAGCGTATTTTCTCACGCATGAGCAACTGAACCAAGATTTGTGGGTGCTGCTACTTTTGACTCTGTCTCTTTACGCTATGACTGTATGCTCCATTTCTACAACAAGAGAAATCAGCATGCATTTTGAACCCGCCATTTGGCGCTGTACCTAATTATACAGCTTATCTGAGTAACGTAGTTGTGGGGCATGAAATTTCTGGAGCTGAAACTACAGTCTCCTGACAGAGAGGTTGCCTACCTCTGGTATAATGTGACCTCATGCCCTCATTTTCCACGGGACCTGCAAACTGAGATTTAGATATTATGAGATGCTGGTATCAGAGAATAAAACTTTTAAAAGAGATGAAAAAAAAGGGGACTTGTACATTATCGATGGTACATAACAAAAAAATTAAAAACAGAAAGTCAACCGGGTAAAGTCATGCTAGACTGCTTGTCAGTAATGTGAACATTGAAGCAAAGGAATACAGCCACATAAAGAAAGGACTATCCACGGGCTGTCTGATACAGTTCATAAGTCGTGCCAAAATAATCAGTCACAGAGAAAAGGCAGAAAACCTTTAGCGAGTAGCTGCTAGCCGCCAGCCCCACAAAAATAAAAAAAAGTCGCCAGTCATATTCCATCTCCTTCATTAGTCGCTAGAAGGGAAAAGAACACGAAAGTCTTACTTTTTATTAGGGGTATATGATTTTAGGCTTGCAACTAACGACGTTAGAACTTTGTACTAAGGCTACGATATTTTGATCTTGGATCTGACTACAAAAGTAAAGAAACTGCCGTAAAGCTAAAAACAGGAGTGTAGAAGAGCAAGTAGGTAGATAGCTTTACAGAATCACTGCACAATACAAAGGACGTCCTTTGTATTGTACCGTGATTCTGTAAAGCTTTCTACCTACTTGCTCTTCTACGATCTTGAATCTAACAGCGTCATCCCTGAGCTAAGATGGTCCATTTTGTGTGTCCATAAAAGAAGTCTTGCAGCCACTCAAAATTAGGCTTAAGTCGCTTGTTTTTTAAATTAAATAAAGTTACTGATGTGATATGAAGGCCTGACATGTGTACTTCCATAAGGAGGAAAACGTTTTCATCTAGCGTTGCTCGAGCCCGAGTCCATAAAATAAATGTTTTTGTGCATTGAGATTATTTTACTCTCGATTTCTGCAAACGAACATAAATTTGACACTTGTTTCATCTTCAGAACCTGATATTTCAATTTCTAGTTTAGCGACATAAGCCTCATTTTGACTGGCTGCAAGACATATGTTGTTTAGTGAAGTTCAAAATATCTCATTACTTCAATTGTTTTGTCTTCTTTTTATCAGGAATTGTGATACCTGCACGGGGACATGCATGCCTATTTTATCACGTAAATGAATGAGAGAACCTTCCTCAAGACTGTCCACTTACAGGAGCATAATTTGTATTTGGGTCCTGTCAAAATGAGGCATAAGTCGCTGCTTTGGCTAAGATCAAGTTAATAACCTGTTAATGTCTATATTTTCATTTGGTGAAAATATTGTTGACCTGCCACTATTCTGACACGAGATCTAATTTTTTTCACATGGCGATGGGTCACCGTTTATAATGGAAAGAAAATGTGAAAAAAAAAAAACTTGCCTATTGAAGAACAATGTAGTACTACATAACTCATCTAATATGATTAACAAAAACTCAAATTTATCCAAAATTACTGACTGCCGGCCCTTAACATTGGTGATTTTGTGTACAGAAATTAATTTCCTGCCAGTTTCAACAAAAAATACAATTTTGATACCGCAGACCTAATAACCTTTAGAGTGTGAGATCACAGTATAGCCACAAACGCCTCGTTTTGACTGATTACAAAACATTTTTTCAGCGTCTAGGTGCAAAATAGTTTGAGGAAATAAAGGCACAGTTTGTTTAAAAGCTCTCTGCGTAAATTTTTGTGTCATATCAATAACTGGATCATTTAAATACAGTTAGATGAAACAGTCCTTGTGTTTATTTTGGGACACACGCATAATGCTATCTAACTTTGCACACTAGCTGTAACTACGGGAAATCCCAAAACGTCAGTGAAATTCCCCATAGTTACCGCCAGTGCGCAGAGTAAGACATCATTGTGTATAAAGACCTCAGGCTACGTTTGTTAGGTCGTCTTCAAGTCTAAATTAACGTCATTTTGAGTATAATATGGGCGGTACAGCCGATGAGCGAAATCCGCTGTCCGAGGGACGGCCCTGTCATATTCAAAATGACATCAATTCATACTCAAAATGACGTCAATTCATACTCAAAATGACGTCAATTCATACTCAAAATGCCATCAATTCATACTCAAAATGACGTCAATTCATACTCAACATGACGTCAAAGAAGACCTCACAAGCATACCGCGTGTGTGTAATGACAGTGACGATTTTGGTTGCTGACTCGAAAAGAGGAGGAGCTACCCTGTCCTGTAGGTTGTAATACAGATAGTGTAATGCTTCACCTACCACTACAACTACATCAGAGTTTCTTTGCAGAATGATCTACCAAATTTGCTGAATAATGCCCTTGCTCCCTTAAACTCAGTGAAGACTGGTCAGTCGTCAAATGACATAGAATTGTCGTACGAAAACTACACAGTATCCAAGACCAGAGCTGCTATTGTTTGGTCCCTGTAATCTGACAAAATGAGAGGCCACACCGTTTCCTTAGCAAAAAGACACTAGACATGTCAAGATGTCCGCGACTAATGCGCAAGAGACAGAAGACAATGCATTGACATGTTTGCTATATTTATAGCTTTGCTTCATTCATGAGTATACAAACCACCGTTGATTGTTGACAGTGCTGTTGATGAAACGTTCCACTATGAAATTTGAAACCGTAGATGGTTGCCGCCATTTTGCTGACTTTCACTTCTGGTGATCTGAAGACATCACATTCCTAACAAACCCTCCTCAATGTGACTGGCGTGCACGAAACAAAAACGTACCCCCCGATAACTTCTTTGCAAGGAAACGCCCACAGAATACAAGGATATCCCAGTCATATATGCGACAGTACTCAGTTGTTTGATAGTAGATTCCCCCAATATAACTATGATACCTTTATGCATGGCTCCATGTGGGCTTTCTTTGAATGTTCTGCCCAGACACAGGTTACGTAATTTTATACCACAGTGTCTTGTTATCAGTTTCTCGTAAGCATGAGTCCAGAAAATTTCAGAAAAGCCCACAAATAAATAAACGTAAAGGTGTCTCAGAAACATGGATGAAATCCAGTATCAGATAACTGGTGCTATCGCGATCGACAGTTATCGTAAAATTATAAACGTCATACCTTAGACAGGGGAAACATTTTTGACAAAGCAGAAAAGGAAACTACAACCTAAGTAAAGCATAACACACCGAGTCAAAAAACTTGCTGGCAAACATTGTTATGACTGAGTGTCCATATCAGTCCATATCAGTAGCACTGCCACAAGTCATTGACTGCCGTCGATTGGCTTACGCTTTAAGATCCCGTTTGTCGCATGGCAAGTGGCAGCAACAATCAATCTTCAAATGTTGCAAAATCTCCTGGGATGGACGAAGTACCCATCGGATGGCCCAATTTATTCCTGTGCAAAACTGCATTTCAAACTCCAGATATTTGCACAGACCCAAGTCAAATTTGTGGGCAAAAAGTGGTAGAATTTGCACCAAAATTGGCTACAATTTTGCAAAAAATAGTTTCGTAGCTTCGTTGTAATTAACCACCATGTTGCATTGTTTGCTACTGCAACGTTGCACATTTGTAGAAATAGACACAGCAAAAAATGTTTGGCAACAATTGAAAATGCCTCGCAGTTCAATCTGCCTTTTTGAATTTATAATTCATTATAACAAATATTATACTAAAATCTTTATTAAGGTCTCTGGTAAGATTAAAATAAGAAATTTAACAATGTTCACCCAGTTAGTAGCTTTCACGTGCAAATATCAAAAACAGCAAAAATTGCTGCTGTTGGTTAATTTTACGTGCGTTCTTAATTCTGTTTCTACAAAATGTCTCACTGTAACACTATGAGCCGAATGTAAGAATTCAAATCAATTACAATCTTGGTATTTACTAAAGAAATTCCGTTTCGAATCATGCCTCACATGACTTTAGGGCAGTTGCAGGCTGGCATTCCGATGGTCAAGGCTAAAAGAATAATGAGGATCAACAGGAGCACTACAGGGAGACTGTGGCACCGATTTTATCAGTCTGGCATTGCTGCTGACCGTCCTGGTTTTTGACACCTATTAGAGGGGCAAATCACTCATTGTGTACAACCCAATTAATCCGCTAATATATAAAAATCCTATCTTTTTGGGGCCCTGCCAGCCAGTGTTAGGATGTAGAAATGTGTAAAATGACTTGTGATCTAAATAAAGCATCCAATTTTAAAGTTTCAGGTACAATTTGAGCCTTCTAGATAAAAAAAAATAAAATGTGTACGCCTATGTATTCGCACGCAGTCACAACCAGCCAAATGAAAAATTGGGGACCAAATCAGAATTTGAGGTGATCTTTTTAAAAAGACATTTGTGAAAAATTTTGGGCGTTGACCCCCCTTTTTCTTCCCGTTAAAAGATCGGGCAAAAGAAGTACTTTAACCTCCATGGAAGAAATTTCCTCAAATCACAGTGGTATATTTAGAATAACGCAAAATGTTAAAAGGGCCAAAAGAAGAAAAAACAATAAGTGTCAAAGTCCTCCTAGAGAGGATCGACCAAGGGTGACAACTCCCATTCAGGACCGGCATAAGCTGCACAAGGTTACAGACCTGTAATTCTACTTTCACTATTGGGTCCTACGACTTAGGGGGTATATTTGACCTCCCTCTTTCCTTCTTTTGGCATGCCCTGCTTCTAGTAATAAGGGCTTCAGGGGGGAAATTTTGATTTGATGGCAAACTGTGTCCATTTTAGTTTATTTTGCTAGGCACTATTTAGCCCTGGGCTGGGACTGTCAGGTCAAGGGTGTGCTCAGGCGGAAGAGGAGGTGTTCGGCCTTGACCATTGAAAAAGGTAGGGTGTGTTTACAAATAGCAACCAAGTTCAAAATTTCAATGGGCTTGCTGGGGTTAGGTCAGTCTTAAAAGTTGGGCCACATAATGAGCTTCAATCTGATATATGTCTGGGTGAAAGCTAAAACTTTGGGTTCAGAGGGTAGCTCCAAAGGCTAATATA
>JAWQUT010000689.1:242913-258519 GCA_033807755.1 Ellobium chinense
GACGTAAAGATCTAATGAGCCAATAAATTACTGAACGGGTATATCACACGTCTCAATCAACACGAGGCAAACAGTGAAACATGGATTAGTGGTATATAGTGGATTAAATATGATCATTTCTCTACTCATCCTCAGTGGACATGACATTCTCAAACGAACGACGTGTAGCCTTTGTGTCCTCGTGTGGATTCAAACATCGAAATTGATGTTATTCTATCTTGTTTCGTTAGTATGTCAGTCACCATCACAGCATGCACATAAAACAATAATAATAATAATAATAATAATAATAATAATGCGGTTTATAAGTCTCGTATCCAGGCTAATGCATGCGATATCACACTATCATTACCCCAGCAGGCTGATCACTCTAGGACTTTCTCGACTCCCTGGGGAGCATACAGTGCCGCTGCCATTTATAGGCGCTGATCACTAGTATTCTGACAATATCTTCCACTGCCTATAGCCAGGTACCCATTTTACAAACGGGCGGACTGAGGAAAATGTGAATGAAATGCTTTCCCAAGGCACTTACAACATGACCGTGGTCGGGAATCGAGACAATGTGTAGATTACCATATCAAATCAATGTACACTGTTCCTTTAAGATTCATGGAGTACTCACTTATCGCATACAGTCGATACACAAAGTAGGCAAATGTTTTGGCCAGGACAGCTAACGCCGCAAGTAGTGACTGGATGTTGATGGAGAAACGAAGAAGAAAATGAGTATTAAATGTTTTAACGAAGAGATGTAACACTGTATTTTATGTTTTATAGTGACATTCATCATTGCTGGCATCATTATGAAATATTCTCTGTCCTAGACACAACCATCTTTAACATTATCATCAATATCATAATCATCATTATCATAATCATAATCATTATTATCATCGCCATCAATAATACTAATAACAATAACAACAGCAAAACGAACAACAACAATAATAATAATAATAGTACCAACAACAGTAGTAATAATGATACTAATAATAAAAATGATAACAAATACAACAATCATATAACAACAACTAATAACACCTAGCAACAGTGATGATAATAACAGTAACAATAATAGCAACAAGAACAATAACAACATCAGTAACAAAAGTAACAATAAGGACAATGATAAGAACAAGTAAACAATGGTAAAACAATAGCAACAACAACAAAATGGTGACAACAATAACAACAGCAAAAACAATAACAAAACAATATTAATAAGAAGAGCAACAACAATCGCAACTATAACAACAGCAATAACAACATTCATGAACTACTGCCATCATAAGACAGGGTTATTGTTTCTCTCTTTTATTCCGGTCATAGCACAAACTGTTATTGTTACTTGGCCATGACGTAAACACAAACGATCTTTAAAATGCTGAAGTAAATACAGAGTACCCGTGAACAGTTGTTACAACTGACACTAACCAAGTTTCAACTTTCCAAGTTTATTTCATTTATTATAGGCCCTCGGCCAGACAGTTTAAATCGAATAAAGTAGACTATGCAAGGTATACAACGAAAAACAGAGAAAAGTGAGATACATTTGAAAGGAGTATGCAATGAAAAACAAAAGAAAAACAGTCAGCATTTGGAAGAGAGGGGGAGACAGCCAACAGTGAAAATGGCAGCCCCACAGGTTAACACACACACACACAAGAACAAAAGCAAGAGTGACGCTGCATAGTGGCATTGACCGTAACAAAAATGAAAGGAGTAATTTTACCTTCCAAGAATTGTTCATGGGCGGTCAAGTTCTGAGAAACCACCACAGAGATGCCAAGGAGCGCTAGACAAATTATAAACCACCCCTTCATGTTGATACAGTACTCCACTAGTTTGAGAAATTAGGCCTAGTGAAGTCTTTCTGATGTTCCGTAGAAAATACAGCCGCTTTCAAAACTTAACTTAGTTCTGTTTATCTTGGACACCTACATTTTGCAAGAAATCGTGACCAGAAAACCTGTGGCAGTCACATGCTATAGTGTTCTACTTACTTATTAGAGAGCTGAAAAAAGAGAAATTCTAATCAGGTTTCTGGCAGTGACGCCTGCGGAAGAAAACAGAGAACATTCAAGCCCAATTAAAGACATGGACAAGAGAAAAAGAAAACCCGTCAAAGCTAGACATAACTATCAGAGAGTTTGATTTTTCAGTCGTCTATCTGCGAAAAAAATGATCGACCTTGTTTTCCATCTTTGGGTCAGTGAAGCCAATCTTTCACTTTGAGCAACCCTTTGCCTTTGCTGGGCATGTGGTTGAGAATCATGTTTCTTCGGTAGTATATATTTACGTGCAGAAAAATTATTTTATCAGTGCAAAACACATAAGTACTAAAACATCCAGGGATGTTTGCATGGATCAATTTCGCTAACTCTGTAAAGAAGTATCGTAGACTCTTCTCAAGTTTACATAAGAGGTTGATGTTTTAAGTTCCACTACTTCATCATCCGTAGCTGCTCACAGGAGTGAAGACGCACACCGCAAGAGCCAAGCCACACTGTAAAGAATCATGCATGTCCCCACCAGAGTAGCATAGCACTGACAGGATGCGGTGGACTGGCCATAATCATGTTCTGCGATTTGGGACACGCTGGAGAAGTCGCCACCGTAAAAGGGATAACACTGAGAGGGAGCGAACATAGTCAAGGGGTTGTATGCATACTCGTAATGTACGACGCAAATGTAGGATAGGCCGGGGACGTCAAATGCGTGCATAGTCTCCATTACCACCTTCAGCACGAAATTATGAAGTCTGTATGAATTGTCATCAACTAGAAGAGAAGGTAGGGTCAAGAATTCAACATACAAAATCAAATCAGACAAGCTGAACGATGCATTTTGTGCGGAAATGCTAATCGGAGCTAGTTCCTGTTTCATGCGCTGTTCGCACTTGTCCTTGAAAGTGCGCATGAGTTCTAGACTGCTATGGTTAAACTTGTCACGAGCTTTGCTTGAAGACAGACATTCACCAGGGTACAGATTGTTCACGCTTAAACACAACAAGGCTTCTACCGTATGCACTCTCATGGCTTCCACACACTGCTGGTTACGGATCTCACGATCGTATGAGCACGCCTTAGCACTGCATTCTAAACCCTCCGCATGGCAGTGCAGCCTGGACCAATTAAATGGTGCACCCAAAATGCCATTTGTTTCAAAAAACAAGCTGCTGCCTTCAAGACTGGCCATAACCTCAAACTGAAACATATGGTAACCGAAGTTAGAGCTGAATAAAAATTTTTGCACGTCTGGAATGTCAGGGATTCTGCAATTTACATTTTTCCAAGTTTCAGCCGGCCCGCTGGTTTCACTAATCTCCACGTACTCCTTGCTGCACATGTAGCAGTGAATGTTGGCATATGTTATTCCGTTAACCTCGATGTATGACCGCATGCTGGCACAGCGGAACTCTGTGACGGAATTGGCACAACCGGTGCAGCGAGAGACTGCACAGCTTTCACAGTGATACGCCCGATAACCAGCAGGAGGAGTCCAGTGAGTCCGCTCTAAACTCTTGGCCATGACCTCGATGATTGGTTTGCCATCATATTCTTTTTTATGCTTGCTTGTCTCGTCGTAGGTGATCCTAACTGACCATGGAAGAGCTTCCCCGAGCGATGACCAACAGCGCCAGCAGTCCTTGTTCCGGAAATGGTGTCCTGTCTGGGAATCCGTGACAGGAAACAGTTCGGCTACGATGGACATGTCTGGGTTTTCACATCTGTCTCGTGTCAGCTGGTCCGTAATGTTTTCGGGGCATTCTGCTATCAACATCGCTCTGATGTGGTCAACACAAACAGCTTGTATTCCTTCAAACCGCTCCACGTGTTTCTCAGCCGTGTTGAAAACCGCTGGGCATTGTTCTCTGAAATCTTCGCAACAGGAGTCGTAGAGAAGACACAGCTCATCGCAGTGGCAGGGTACATTGGGCGACGTGTTGTTCGCATCATGCTGACATTTATCACGACATGACCACTCGTGAAAATCGCATCCGGCAAGAGCGCTCGAATTCTCGGGGATTTTGCAGATGGGCAGGTTGGACTCCTCAGGATACTGGAATGGATTGGTGATGAAGCAGAGTTGCATCATTTCCTGAGGTCCTAAGACGTTGGGCCAACCAAGATCTAAACTAGGCATGATCCCGTCATCAAAATCATCCTCATGTCCACCGACGTCTAGGTTTACAGGTGTATTCGCTGTAAGGTCAGTGTTTGGGTGATTACTGGACGTCGTATTCCCAGAATCAGGAAGGTCATCTCCATCGCCCTTTTCGTTATTCTTGATATCTTTTTTGGCACCAGGCTCCGTCCAAGAGCTATTTCCATCTTCAGCGTCAGCAAGCAGATTTGCAGTAAAGGATGTTTCCAGGATACCATCGACAATTTCAGGCTGGTGCTCGTCTATAAATGTAACATTATTGTGGGTAGATGTAAGCGAAGTTTTATTTTCTAAGACTGTCGCTATCTTGATTGGTTCCCCATATGCTCTGCTAGACCAGAGGTTGACGGCAATGTAACAGAAGAGACCAACCACCGAAAGAATGGTTTTGGACATTTTGCGTCTATATGTATCAGAGAGTTAAAGTTTAATTTTCTCTGTTTCTTCCTCTGTTAAAGATCTCAAATGTTACGAGTGTATTCTGACTGCAATGTTTCTAAACCATTGACATGCTTTGAAATGTCAAGATCAAGTAATAACTGTTTCTCACGACATGTCTAACAGAAGCTTTGCTCGGTTGCTTTACCTACTGATGTTTGTAGAGAGTTTGCATCTCCGGTTCAAACACTTGAAATTGAGGGTATAGATTACTGTATTTTTTTTTATATTAAAGTGACTGGATAATCGAATTCTTTGTGGCCTCAACACTTTTGAAACATAGCATTTTTAGTTCAAGTCTTTTCCAGTCGCTTTATCTACTTATGTCTAAGACAGAGCTGGCAACTGTGCAGCATAAAAAAAAAAAACAGGCTTGTTTCGTAGATGCCCTTTTCTTGAGCGAAAATCGATAACTTTAAGAAATTGTTTTTGATGTCCTCTGACCTAGTTCCTGTTCCGTTAGCAACAGCTGCATCATTCTGTTGGAAAGTCCTCTACAACATTCAATCTCTTATTGTCACTAAGAATGTCTTTCGTATGTAGACGTAGTACTGAAATTATTGGGTACATAAGAAACTCGCTCGCCAGCAAATGAATGCGCCTCAGACGACTTGGATGCAATTTTAGTTGACTTGGATGCTATGTTTGATATCCCGCGACGACTTGGCAATTTCACATTCGTAACTGCAATGGTGAAATGAAGACCAGCCAGAAAGAAAGTCGCAGCTCCAATGCAGCCTGCAGCTGAGGGGATGCGTTTTTATAGAAACCCTGTGATGGCCAACGCCCAGTTCCTGTGTTCTTGGCTTACACTGAGATGGTGCGCAGCCACACCCATCGCGTATCTCCGCCCACTCTTGTCTCGCCAACATTAAGCTGCTAATGAAGGGCGGTAGAAATTAGGGTGAAACACTAATGACGAAAAGTGGGTTATTCACAAGGGCGTTTACGTGAATCATATAGAACTTTTGTGAAACTCTACCTCTCCCCTGAACCACTCCGATCAATGTGACAAAGTCTCAGTTTTCAGTTAATTTGACTCTTCGTGTTATTTCTCCGTGGATGCTATATGTGATATCCTGGGCCTTCAGGCTGCAATTTGACTCCTGTTCAGGCCGCATTTACTTACCACACCTTCAGCTACAAATGTCCTTGATGTTTGTCTTTATAGTCCTGATGCTAGAAGAGTTCACGCGTTCATCCAAGGCTAAGAAAGACAATGTGACGTTTAAAAAAAATGGAGGATGTCACGCTAAAATCAATTACCTTTTCTTTTTATTGCCACTAGTCAAAGCACCCGCAAATTTGCAGCGTTATCCTGCGATGCAAACGACCAAACTACATCTACAACATTAACATCACTCCTCTTTTTGTAATTATTGTGCTCACACACGTCATTATGTGTACCGCCATATTTCAGAAAATTTAGCCTCAAAACACCAATTTGGCTGCAGTCACCACAATAGTAGTGACGTCATGAGCATAAACGTCCATTTAAAAACACCAAACTGGGACCGTATTCATGAAACAAAGAAAATTTACGTAATTATCAAAATAATACTTACGGACTGTTTAAGGAGAAGATATCAAAAGAAACACCTTCAGACCAAAAGGAAGATGTATGCAAAATTTTGGGTTGGTTGGTGCACAAATAGTCGAGATATGGCTGTTACAAAATTTCGCGAGTTTTTTTTATAATATAAGATTCAAAAACAACAATGTGGTTTGCTAATTTAAGAAACAAAATGAAGTCCTATTTTGCCATATTGAAATATCAACAATGTATTAAACAATATGATATAACAGAATATGAAAACAAAAATGTCTGCATATATGGATGAATGACTGAACGAGGAGTGGGAAACATTTGAGCGCCAATGCTGATGTTTTTGCACAAAACTGTTTCCTAAATTTGCGTTCACATGGAAAATAATCATCACATGACATGACTATAGCTGCAGGCAGTTTAATATGGTAGTTGGAGGTTTTATATGTTTTAATATACGTGTATGTTACTCATTCATATTTTAAAATATACACTGTTGCCATAATTTGTGAATTGGCCGTACAGATTTAACCCTACCCCTTCGAATTATGGCTTCGTCCGCAAAAAAGAATAAAGCGCCAATTATCGAACCACGCAACATGGGAAGATGCTCCTGCTGTCCTAATGTATGTTTCATGGAAGTAAAATTAAATGAGGATGGTCAACATATCACTTTACGCTTTTTAGTGCGCATGCATTTAAGATATTTACACTCAACCATGTAAATATTGCTTATTGATTTACCAGGTGTTCACCATATTTACCTCTACATTAGTTGCTCATTTTGTTCCTTATTAAATTAATAAATAAGGAACAATATGAGCTGATTAATGTAGAGGTAAATATGGTGAACACCTGGTTGCCGTGCCTTCCAGTCTATTTAAAGTGGACGTGGTACAAAAATGGTATTTATCATCCGGGTTTTTTGTTTCTTTAACTTCTGCAAAACTCAGATTAAAGTGGTAGCTCCTGAAAAAAAAAATCGGTAATAAATAAGGGTGTACAGTTGTTTAGTTACCAGTGACAAACTGTTAATCCAATTCTAGTGACGTCAGTGCTAAGTTAAATACGAGAAAATGGATCATATTATATTACTGTTCGATACAGATAATAGGTCTTGTTAGTAAGGTGAGGAAACACTGCCGTATCAGATCCGACTGGATCTTTGTTTGCTGTATAAACATGAATGAACTGGGTCTAGTTACATATTAATCAGCTCAGAGTAATTTGACGGCGTTAGCGCATGAAAAACGTGATTTTCCAATAGTGTTCATATCTTCCTGATTTGGAAACCATACTTATATTTCAGGTTACAGAATCCTAATCCGATTTCCCTCTTCGAGCCAATAAACTGTTTTCTCTCCTGTCACTTACAAGAAATTCCACAATCTCCAAGTCTTCTTTAATAGTTTGCAGAAATCAATGAGCTTATCAAAAGTTTTTTTGAAATACTGTAGATGATAGTCATACAGACGTTGCCAATGCTCATGATAGGTTTATAAGTAGATTACATCTGTACACATCGAAGGTTCTATCGTAGTTGGAGCGACGTTGTGTACAGGCGTAATCTACTTATAAAATTACCATGATTATTGAAAGTTATTTTTAAAATACAGGTATTTCACTTTATTTTCAAGCTACGAACCAATATTAGTTTCCATAATGGCAAGTGCTCCGCACGGAGGCCACACCAAAACTGAAGTGAATGACCCAAACTTCAGGTTTAGTTTACAAAATCAGGAAAGAATGCAAACTAATTCTCAGGCAGATTCACGAATCTTGGGCACATTCTCCATAATCTGTTCAAAGGAAAGCGTTTTACTGTTTTCTTAAGGCATATGATCAAACCTTATTTTCATCCAATTAGAAGCCTGTAACCTAATGACGTAGGCTGCGCTTCTATTGAAGTTTAAGTGCATTGCTGTGGTGCGCAGTTTAAGTGCATTGCTGTGGTGCGCAGTGCCCATTTCTAATTCAGTACATTTTGCATGCAAACGTGCGCACCGAATGCCAAATAATGCCCTTTGGCCTGTCACAGGTGTTGATCTTAGAACATTTTTATCCTACAACAAAGAAGTTACTAGACCACGAGATTTCACACAGGTATCTGGGACACACATTGATGCGCATAATGATAGAGGTGTTGTCAATAGTTGTATGACAAGAATAAGTTACGTAGATCCAAGGGAAAGAAAAGTCTTTCAAAGAGATATAATGAGGATTAAACTGGCAATAGTAAAAAAGCCCCGGTCACTATGAGCATTAATATGTCTTAAATACATGTGTGAAAACTGGTGGTGAAGTAACACCTGTATTTTGAAATAAATCTTTCCAAGTACCAACATCCACAGCAGACGAAAAGGGCACTGTTTAGCACTTAGGTGTGCAATTTTGCATGCCAAGTATACAGAATTGAGTGCGCATCGTAAATGTTTCAAAATATCAAACATCTCCCTGAAATAGATACTATAATGAATTGGCAATTACCATTGATCTCCTAAAACTATACGTGTGACTGTATTATGAACAAAAACGCAAATTAAGAATAGACTGGTTTTGAAATATTGTAGATGATGCGCAGGTTGCATCGAAAGGCCTCCAGAAATGTAAGAAAGCGATTTTCCATTGGATTACTACTACTACCATAGAACCTCCGATGCATACAGACGCAATCTACCTATAAAACCATTATGAGAAGAATAGACTGCAAAGCCACAAAAGAAAAACAATGAGATACTTACGGTATACATGTATATGTAGAACACATCTCGCACATGTATCCATCAGGACAGCTAACGTAGCAGTTCAGATCTGGTGGTAGATTTTGATCACAGAGGAAATGAACTGTCTTTTGCAGCTAGTCAAAAGAGAGGCTTGAGCAGCTCTTTGACTAAATCACATTACTGGTGTGATAAGAAAACTTGATATCGTCACGCTCATAAGATAATTGCCTAAGTCATTTTTTGCCATTTTGAGCAAAGAAGAAAGAACTGTTTGTTTTGATTACAGAACGTTTGAATTCTATAAATGCCTAAGTGTTATTCAGCAGTCAAGCAATTTAAAATGCAGTTAGTAAATATCAAACATAACTCAATGATGCCATTGACTGAGATCCCAGCACCGATGGTAACAGCTTCTTTAGCCAAAAAAAAATGATTTAGGCAATTATCTTATGAGCGTGACGATATGTGTTCGTTCATAGGAAGAAAACTACGTGATCTAGCATTATTCTGGCCATGATAAAGTTGGTTGAAGTGGCAGAGAGACACTCCAGCATGCAATGGAAAAAAAAAACACATCTGAGAAAACCGCCTTTGAAGAACAATTATATAATATTCTTCTTCTGATGTGCTTGTCAAAAACTGAACTTTATCCATTTTTTTACTGACCATGTTACCGGGTCAACAACATAAATGTTTCTGTGTATGCAAATGATTTTACTCTTCATTTCCGCAACAAACAAAAATTTGATGCTGTATGGCCCAGTTCGCCCTCAGAGACTGATATCTCACTACATAGTTTATAGATAGAGTATACAAGCCTAAATTTCACTGGATGCCAAACAAATATTGTTAAGCTACAGCTGTATATATTATAGGTCTTCCTTATAATATCTCGCCATGTTTATTACATACATCATTACTCCCGACACCACGCCGATACCCATTTCATTTGGAATTATCTTGATGATCATCCACTACACTATTCCCATAATGATACCTTTGCGGCCCACGAATCTGCTATCAACATTACACTTGTGTTTAGTATGCCGTCATATTGAACTCTTTTTATTTAATGAATTCGAAGCAAGAGAAGATATCTTTCCGCCAGATTTGCGCCTCGATTTGCGTGACGAATTTGACTTACTAAAACATGTTTTCATCAGCAACAGCAGCAACAGCTGTGAACATTGAAAACAAGAGTGACCTAACATCAAAACAACGACAATGGAAACAACTCAGAACTTGTGCATTAACGCTGGGATCTCTTATCGTCGTAAAAATGACATTACCTCTGCATGCTGAACGTTAATAAGGTTGCATACGGCACCGATACACTAGTGTAATTTTGATGTACGTAAAAGATCTCATCGTTAATGAATAACCTCTCGAATAAAAAAACAAAAAACGAGGTGCTGAAAATACTTATTGATAGAAATACAGTGTAGACTTTTACCTTCCAAGATCTGCTCTAAGGCGGTGAGATTCTGAGGAACAACCGTAGAGATGCCAAGGAATGTAAGACAAATGACAAACCACCCTTTCATGTTGAAGAGGTCCTCTTGTTTTAGATCTAGGTCTAGTACTGTAAAGCTGTTCACCACAGACTACGAAAGACTGTGGTTTGCATTCTTAATTTGGTCTATTTTATCTTAGCTGTGCAAACAATGGAGGAATCGTGACCCGACAGTCCCTGCCAGTCACAAACGATAAGCATTAAAATGTGGGCTTATTCGAACATAAAATGTGTATTCACCGAATCACCGAGCCAAAATTCGGATTCGGCGAATTCAGTGTTCGATGTTTGAATTTCTAAAATCTGAATTCGTTGTTGTTTTTCTTTTTGGAAAGGGGGGAGAGGGGGACACGCTAAACTCACTCTAATTATGGTAACAATTTTGTTACATGTAACACTTTTAACAAGTTTACAGGTTTAACAAATTTATGAAATTAACAATTTTACCAATCATGCCTACTAATCACTGGCTCCACTATGACCTAAATTTGAATTTCCAGATTCGTATTCGCCGAATATCGAACTTCTGCCATCCTTGTGATGCGTCTGACTTTCTTTTTGTACACAAGACTATCGGACAGTGGGCATAAAGGATGTAACAGAAGTGAGAGTTTTCAGAATTCACCTTTCCGAAACAATCCCATATTAGCCATGGCCTCAGAGTGAAGTTCGAACGCATGAATGAATGTGATTTTTTTTTCTTTTTTAACGGCACTTTTTTTTTTTCGGCGACTAATTTTGGTAAGCGAAGCTCAGTTCGTGGATTCACGAAAATTAGATCGTCGCGTTAACAAGTCAACACGTATACATACAGTAATGCAGAGATGAAGGTGGGACACACGCGCAGAGTTTCCTGTGCCTTTGAGAGACATGTGACCTGGTGCAAATTATTATTCCATCTGTCTTATAATATTCAATCGTTTGAGTGCGCATTATGGGCTGCATTTGTTTGGCCCTGCGGCGTCGCAGGTGGGACCGTATTTGTATTCTGTGGGGGGTCCTTAGCAAATGAACCCCGGAGGTGTGTTTTAGGATGGTACGCACCAATCAGCGTGAGGAAGGGTGCACACTTAGTAGAGATTAATTTTGCTGGAAGTGTGACATCGTTTGGATCACCTAAAGAAAACGCTCGGCACCATGGCGGCAACAATCTACGGTATAAAAATTTGTTGGTGGAACGTCTTATCAACGGCTATGTGTCGGAGGAGGATGTGGCAAGAATCAGCGGTGATATGTATGCTAATGAATGGGGTAAAGATATAAGTATAGCAATCACCATTCTCCAAGTTAGTGCATTATTTTTTGTCTCTTCCGCACTAGTCACAGTAATTTTGGCTTGCCTAGAGACTGATACTTCCTTTGTTAAGGAAGGGGTGTGGCATGCCCTTTCGTCAAATTGCAAGGGGACCACACAGATCTAGCCATGGCTACAGAATGTTAGTACCCTGTGCTATCTCCGAATAGGACATTTCTGTTCATCAGGATACCTCAAACAAAATCAAATGGCACGATGCTGTTAACTCTGCAAGCGTGCAAAGGAGCGACAGTTATATTGCAACCACTCTTAGCGACGTCATGAGATCAGCTGCAAGTCATGATGCATATTAAAATATATCACGTCTCATGTTCACGTTATGACTTCATACATTTCAGTCATTGTGAATCTGAGGCCGTCTGCCTAAAGCATGATAATGGATACCTGAAATGCAGGCGTTCTAACCCACACAAATTCACCTTCGAGGAAATTACGTTTAAAGTTTTGTGCACTTTAGAATTTTCAATAGTTGTGGGTTAGATCGGCCTGCTTCTCAAGTATCCATTGTTATGTATCATGCATACGACATGAGATTCGTAGAACGTCCATTGTAAAAATTATCTCTTCCTCCAAATTTTGACACAAAGAAAAATGCACCTGAACCAGTTAAATTTTGAGAAATTAGGCAATGAAGCAGACAACCTAATATTTTAGGCCTTTTCACTCAGTAAACAGGGTAACCTTACCCACCTAGCAATAACCACAAATTTTATACTTGAGTGACTAAACCTCACCTATTCTGAGTCTACACATATATTTGCACGTATCTAAGCCTTTGAAATTAAAATCCAACCCCTTCCCCCCTCCTCATGGCCAATTTTCTGATTTTATAGCGACTATTTAAAACTGCATATTTTTATGCCAGGTGTTATTGCCATCTTCATACCTTTAAAGCTGGAGGACCAAGGCGACGCTTCGCGACCGACCAGCAATGATTTTGTTTTGTGTGTTATTTGTAATACGTAGTATGTGTTTCTTTGTATGATGTGTCCTGCACTATGCGTTTTTATTATGAATGATCTGTGTAACTTTGGATGGCATTGAATACCAATTCCCCTACGGGATCAAGAAAAGTCTATTAAGCACAGCCAAATGTAGCATTAACACAAAGCTGAGAGGTAAAAGGTGTTTTGTATGACAGTCACAGTGCTGTCCGTCCAGTTATCCATCGAATCTTGCTTAAACATTGCATTATAGAATGATACAGGACGCTGACAGACATCTTCGTTTCCTTACAATCGAGGTTCCATTGTTTTTTTGGCTTCATTGTTCTTGATTTGATTTGCAATTTCTATCCCCTAGTCTTATGACGTCATTTGGTGAACAGCCTTATCGTGAAATGATTCGTTCGTTGTTTATTTGCTGCGGTTTGCCAAGAGCTTCCCCTATTAGACTGAAAAATATTGGAAGTTCTGTGTAATCGTTTTAAGGTATAGTCGGTGGCGGATTTAGGCATTGGCAGGATGGGCATGTGCTTTGTGCCCCACACCAGGAGGAAAGGGAAGGGAGATGCCGAAAGACGAAGAGAGAGAGAGAGAGAGAGAGAGAGAGAGAGAGAGAGAGAGAGAAGGAAGGAAGGAGGGGAAGGAGCCAGACGAAAGTTCATTTATGCTGCTAAATCTGCTGCTACGGTAGAATGTGACCCACGCCTGGTCATGGTACGGAATGATAGTGGCTCCACACCTCTCTTGTGACCGGGGCCTCATAGAGCCCAAATTCGCTCCTGATTATAGTGTATATATTAAAAGGATAATCATGACGACTGACTCCATTTTCCAGTGAGCTACTTTCACACACACACACACACACACACACACACACACACACACACACACACACACACACACACACACACACTCAAAACACATACACACAAAATATAATTCCCTCCCAATAAAAGGATTTTAAACTATAAGCAACTGGAAAAAAAACTATTGGAGTTACAGTTTTTGCAAGTATTTTATTATTATAAACTAAGACACTGACAAAAAGACTATCTATACGTGAGTTATCTTCCTTGTTGTAAGTTATCTCCTCCAGCCGGTCTCCAGAACTGTGTCCGCCAGGGGCAGCCTCACTTCCGGGTCATGACCAGCCTTCACCCAAAGCACAGTATGCAGACATTGGAGCATGAGTAAGTACAGGTGCTGCAGTCCCTTTTTCAACAACAACAACAACAAAATAAAATAGTCTGATGTTAGCGATGTAACTTTAAAATATAGATATATATATGTATATTTTTGTAAGGTGGTCTGGAAAACCTCGTCTGAAGTCGCAGCTTAAATTTTTACCCTGGTTTCGAAGCAAAGTGATTTTTTTCGCGTTCAAGATCGAGCTTTAGTTTTTTTTCCCTACCACTTTAATTAATATTTAGTCCACTTCTTCAAGATATTTAGCCATGTAATTCTGTAAAACGTCAGAATTCATAGATACAATTACAAGAAAAATCGAAATAGTAAAATGAGCCTTACGTAACCCAACCGACCGACGTAAAGATCTAGTGAGCCAATAAATTGGTGAACGGGTATATCACACCTCTCAATCAACACGAGACAAACAGTGAAACATGGATTAGTGGTATATAGTGGATTAAATATGATCATTTCTCTACTCATCCTCAGTGGACATGACATTCTCAAACGAACGACGTGTAGCCTTTGTGTCCTCGTGTGGATTCAAACATCGAAATTTATGTTATGCTATCTTGTTTCGTTAGTATGTCAGTCATCTTCACAGCATGCACATAAAACAATAATAATAATAATAATAATAATAATAATAATGCGGTTTATAAGTCTCGTATCCAGGCTAATGCATGCGATATCACACTATCATTACCCCAGCAGGCCTGACCACTCTAGGACTTTCTCGACTCCCTGGGGAGCATACAGTGCCGCTGCCATTTATAGGCGCTGATCACTAGCATTCTGACAATATCTTCCACTGCCTATAGCCAGGTACCCATTTTACAGACGGGTGGACTGAGGAAAATGTGAATGAAATGCTTTCCCAAGGCACTTACAACATGACCGTGGTCGGGAATCGAGACAATGTGTAGATTATCATATCAAATCAATGTACACTGTTCCTTTAAGATTCATGGAGTACTCACTTGTCGCATGCAGTTGATACACAAAGTAGGCAAATGTTTTGGCCAGGACAGCTAACGCCGCAAGTAGTGACTTGGTGTAGACGGAGAAAGGAAGAAGAAAATGAGTATTAAATGTTTTAACGAAGAGATGCAACACTGTATTTTATGTTTTATAGTGACATTCATCATTGCTGGCATCATTATGAAATATTCTCTGTCCTAGACACAACCATCTTTNGTAATTGTTATTTTTGTTATCATCAATATCATAATCATCATTATCATAATCATAATCATTATTATCATCGCCATCAATAATAATAATAACAATAACAACAGCAAAACGAACAACAACAACAATAATAATAATAGTAACAACAGTAGTAATAATGATACTAATAATAAAAATGATAACAAAAATAACAATTACAACAACAATCATATAACAACAACTAATAACACCTAGCAACAGTGATGATAATAACAGTAACAATAATAGCAACAAGAACAATAACAACATCATTAACAAAAGTAACAATAAGGACAATGATAAGAACAAGTAAACAATGGTAAAACAATAGCAACAACAACAAAATGGTGACAACAATAACAACAGCAAAAACAATAACAAAACAGTATTAATAAGAAGAGCAACAACAATAGCAACTATAACAACAGCAATAACAACATTCATGAACTACTGTCATCATAAGACATGGTTATTGTTTCTCTCTTTTATTCGGGTCATAGCACAAACTGTTATTGTTACTTGGCCATGACGTAAACACAAACGATCTTTAAAATGCTGAA
>JAWQUT010000689.1:258558-271776 GCA_033807755.1 Ellobium chinense
ACACACACACACAAAACATAATTCCCTCACAATAAAAGGATTTTAAACTATAAGCAACTGGAAAAAAACTATTGGAGTTACAGTTTTTGTGGGTATTTTATTATTATAAACCAAGACACTGACAAAAAGACTATCTATACGTGAGTTATCTTCCTTGTTGTAAGTTATCTTCTCCAGCCGGTCTCCAAAATTGTGTCCGCCAGGAGCAGCCTCACTTCCGGGTCATGACCAGCCTTCACCCAAAGCACAGTATGCAGACATTGGAACATGAGTAAGTACAGGTGCTGCAGTCCCTTTTTCAACAACAACAACAACAACAACAAAATAAAATAGTCTGATGTTAGCGATGTAACTTTAAAATATATATATATATATATGTATATTTTTGTAAGACGGTCTGGAAAACCCCGTCTGAAATCGCAGCTTAAATTTTTGCCCTGGTTTCGAAGCAAAGTGATTTTTTTCGCGTTCAAGATCGAGCTTTAGTTTTTTTTTCCTACCACTTTAATTAATATTTAGTCCACTTCTTCAAGATGTTTAACCATGTAATTCTGTAAATCGTCAGAATTCATAAATACAATTACAAGAAAATCGAAATAGTAAAATGAGCCTTACGTAACCCAACCGACCGACGTAAAGATCTAATGAGCCAATAAATTACTGAACGGGTATATCACACGTCTCAATCAACACGAGGCAAACAGTGAAACATGGATTAGTGGTATATAGTGGATTAAATATGATCATTTCTCTACTCATCCTCAGTGGACATGACATTCTCAAACGAACGACGTGTAGCCTTTGTGTCCTCGTGTGGATTCAAACATCGAATTTGATGTTATTCTATCTTGTGTCGTTAGTTTGTCAGTCACCATCACAGCATGCACATAAAACAATAATAATAATAATAATAATAATAATAATGCGGTTTATAAGTCTCGTGTCCAGGCTAATGCATGCTCATGCGACTTCACACTATCATTACCCCAGCAGGCCTGATCACTCTAGGACTTTCTCGACTCCCTGGGGAGCATACAGTGCCGCTGCCATTTATAGGCGCTGATCACTAGTATTCTGACAATATCGTCCACTGCCTATAGCCAGGTACCCATTTTACAGACGGGCGGACTGAGGAAAATGTGAATGAAATGCTTTCCCAAGGCACTTACAACATGATCGTGGTCGGGAATCGAAACAATGTGTAGATTACCATATCAAATCAATGTACACTGTTCCTTTAAGATTCATGGAGTACTCACTTGTCGCATGTAGTCGATACACAAAGTAGGCAAATGTTTTGGCCAGGACAGCTAACGCCGCAAGTAGTGACTTGATGTAGACGGAGAAAGGAAGAAGAAAATGAGTATTAAATGTTTTAACGAAGAGATGTAACACTGTATTTTATGTTTTATAGTGACATTCATCCTTGCTGGCATCATTATGAAATATTCTCTGTCCTAGACACAACCATCTTTAACATTATCATCAATATCATAATCACCATTATCATAATCATAATCATTATTATCATCGCCATCAATAATAATAATAACAATAACAACAACAGCAAAACGAACAACAACAACAACAATAATAATAATAATAGTACCAACAACAGTAGTAATAATGATACTAATAATAAAAATGATAACAAAAATAACAATTACAACAACAATCATATAACAACCACTAATAACACCTAGCAACAGTGATGATAATAACAGTAACAATAATAGCAGCAAGAACAATAACAACATCATTAACAAAAGTAACAATAAGGACAATGATAAGAACAGGTAAACAATGGTAAAACAATAGCAACAACAACAAAATGGTGACAACAATAACAACAGCAAAAACAATAACAAAACAGTATTAATAAGAAGAGCAACAACAATAGCAACTATAACAACAGCAATAACAACATTCATGAACTACTGTCATCATAAGACATGGTTATTGTTTCTCTCTTTTATTCGGGTCATAGCACAAACTGTTATTGTTACTTGGCCATGACGTAAACACAAACGATCTTTAAAATGCTGAAGTAAATACAGAGTACTTGAGAACAGTTGTTACAACTGACACTAACCAAGTTTCAACTTTCCAAGTTTATTTCATTTATTATAGGCCCTCGGCCAGACAGTTTAAATCGAATAAAGTACACTATGCAGGGTATACAACGAAAAACAGAGAAAAGTGAGATACATTTGAAAGGAGTATGCAATGAAAAACAAAAAGAAAAACAGTCAGATACATTTGGAAGAGAGGGGGGAGACAGCCAACAGTGAAAATGGCAGCCCCGCAGGTTAACACACACACACACACACACACACAAGAACAAAAGCAAGAGTGACGCTGCATGGTGGCATTGACCGTAACAAAAATGAAAGGAGTAATTTTACCTTCCAAGAATTGTTCATGGGCGGTCAGGTTCTGAGAAACCGCCACAGAGATGCCAAGGAGCGCTAGACAAATTATAAACCACCCCTTCATGTTGATACAGTACTCCACTAGTTTGAGAAATTAGGCCTAGTGAAGTCTTTCTGATGTTCCGTAGAAAATACAGCCGCTTTCAAAACTTAACTTAGTTCTGTTTATCTTGGACACCTACATTTTGCAAGAAATCGTGACCAGAAAACCTGTGGCAGTCACATGCTATAGTGTTCTACTTACTTATTAGAGAGCTGAAAAAAGAGAAATTCTAATCAGGTTTCTGGCAGTGACGCCTGCGGAAGAAAACAGAGAACATTCAAGCCCAATTAAAGACATGGACAAGAGAAAAAGAAAACCCGTCAAAGCTAGACATAACTATCAGAGAGTTTGATTTTTCAGTCGTCTATCTGCGAAAAAAATGATCGACCTTGTTTTCCATCTTTGGGTCAGTGAAGCCAATCTTTCACTTTGAGCAACCCTTTGCCTTTGCTGGGCATGTGGTTGAGAATCATGTTTCTTCGGTAGTATATATTTACGTGCAGAAAAATTATTTTATCAGTGCAAAACACATAAGTACTAAAACATCCAGGGATGTTTGCATGGATCAATTTCGCTAACTCTGTAAAGAAGTATCGTAGACTCTTCTCAAGTTTACATAAGAGGTTGATGTTTTAAGTTCCACTACTTCATCATCCGTAGCTGCTCACAGGAGTGAAGACGCACACCGCAAGAGCCAAGCCACACTGTAAAGAATCACGCATGTCCCCACCAGTGTAGCATGGCACTGACAGGATGCGGTGGACTGGCTATAATCATGTTCTGCGATTTGGGACACGCTGGAGAAGTCGCCACCGTAAAAGGGATAACACTGAGAGGGAGCGAACATAGTCAAGGGGTTGTATGCATACTCGTGATGTACGACGCAAATGTAGGATAGGCCGGGGACGTCAAATGCGTGCATGGTCTCCATTACCACCTTCAGCACGAAATTATAAAGTCTGTAATAATTGTCACCAACTAGAAGAGAAGGTAGGGTCAAGAATTCAACATACAAAACCAAATCAGACAAGCTGAACGATGCATTTTGTGCGGAAATGCTAATCGGAGCTAGTTCCTGTTTCATGCGCTGTTCGCACTTGTCCTTGAAAGTGCGCATGAGTTCTAGACTGTTATGGTTAAACTTGTCACGAGCTTTGCTTGAAGACAGACATTCACCAGGGTACAGATTGTCCACGCTTAAACACAACAAGGCTTCTACTGTATGCACTCTCATGGCTTCCACACACTGCTGGTTACGGATCTCACGATAGTCTGAGCACGCCTTAGCACTGCACTCTAAACCCTCCGCATGGCAGTGCAGCCTGGACCAATTAAATGATCCACCCAAAATGCCATCTGTTTCGAAAAACAAGCTGCTGCCTTCAAGACTAGCCATAACCTCAAACTGAAACATATGGTAACCGAAGTTAGAGCTGGATAAAAATTTTGGCACGTCGGGAATGTCAGGGATTCTGCAATTTACATTTTTCCAAGTTTCAGCCGGCCCACTGGTTTCACTAATCTCCACGTACTCCTTGCTGCAGATGTAGCAGTGAATGTTGGCATATGTTATTCCGTTAACCTCGATGTATGACCGCAGGCTGGCACAGCGGAACTCTGTGACGGAATTGGCACAACCGGTGCAGCGAGAGACTGCACAGCTTTCACAGTGATACGCCCGATAACCAGCAGGAGGAATCCAGTGAGTCCGCTCTAGACTCTTGGCCATGACCTCGATGATTGGTTTGCCATCATATTCTTGTTTATGCTTGCTTGTCTCGTCGTAGCTGATCCTAACTGACCATGGAAGAGCTTCCCCGAGCGACGACCAACAGCGCCAGCAGTCCTTGTTCCGGAAATGGTGTCCTGTCTGGGAATCCGTGACAGGAAACAATTCGGCTACGATGGACATGTCTGGGTTCTCACATCTGTCTCGTGTCAGCTGGTCCGTAATGTTTTCAGGGCATTCTGCTATCAACATCGCTCTGATGTGGTCAATACAAACAGCTTGTATTCCTTCAAATTGCTCCACGTGTTTCTCAGCCGTGTTAAAAACCGCTGGGCATTGTTCTCTGAAATCTTCACAACAGGAGTCGTAGAGAAGACACAGCTCATCGCAGTGGCAGGGTACATTAGGCGACGCATTGTTGGCATCATGATGACATTTATCACGACATGACCACTCGTGAAAATCGCATCCGGCAAGAACGCTCGAATTCGCGGGGATTTTGCACATGGGCAGGTTGGACTCCTCAGGATACTGGGATGGATTGGTGATGAAGCAGGGTTGCATCTTTTCCTGAGGTCCTAAGAAGTCGGGCCAACCAAGATCTAAACTAGGCATAATCCCGTCATCAAAATCATCCTGATGTCCACCGACATCTAGGTTTAGAAGTGTATTCGCTGTCATGTCAGTGTTTGGGTGACCACTGGACATCGTATTCCCAGAATCAGGAAGGCCATCTCCATCGCCCTTTGCATTATTCTTGATATCTTTTCTGGCACCAGGCTCCGTCCAAGAGCTATTTCCATCTTCAGCGTCAGCAAGCAGACTTGCAGTAAAGGATGTTTCCAGGATGACATCGACAAATTCAGGCTGGTGCTCGTCTACAAATGTAACATTGTTGTGGATAGGTGTAAGCGAAGTTTTATTTTCTAAGACTGTCGCTGTCTTGATTGGTTCCCCATATGCTCTGCTAGACCGGAGGTTGACGGAAATGTAACAGAAGAGACCAACCACCGAAAGAATGGTTTGGGACATTTTGCGTCTATATGTATCAGAGAGTTAAAGTTTAATTTTCTCTGTTTCTCCCTCTGTTAAAGATCTCAAATGTTACGAGTATATTCTGACTGCAATGTTTCTAAACCATTGACATGCTTTGAAATGTCAAGATCGAGTAATAACTGTTTCTCACGACATGTCTAACACAAGCTTTGCTCGGTTGCTTTACCTACTGATGTTTGTAGAGAGTTTGCATCTCCGGTTCAATCACTTGAAATTGAGGGTATAGATTACTGTATATTTTTTTTTACATTAAAGTGACTGGATAATCAAATTCTTTGTGGCCTCAACACTTTTGAAACATAACAGTTTTAGTTCAAGTCTTTCCCAGTCGCTTTATCTACTTATGTCTAAGACAGAGCTGGCAGCTGTGCAGCATAAAAAAAAAAAAAAACAGGCTTGTTTCGTAGATGCCCTTTTCTTGAGCGAAAATCGATAACTTTAAGAAATCTTTTTTGATGTCCCCTGACCTAGTTCCTGTTCCGTTAGCAACAGCTGCATCATTCTGTTGGAAAGTCCTCTACAACATTCAATCTCTTATTGTCACTAAGAATGTCTTTCGTATGTAGACGTAGTACTGAAATTATTGGGTACATAAGAAACTCGCTCGCCAGTAAATGAACGCGCCTTAGACGACTTGGATGCAATTTTAGTTGACTTGGATGCTATGTTTGATATCCCGCGACGACTTGGCAAATTTCACATTCGTAACTGCAAAGGTGAAATGAAGACCAGCCAGAAAGGAAGTCGCAGCTCCAATGCAGCCTGCAGCTGGGGGGATGAGTTTTTATAGAAATCCTGTGATGGCCAACGCCCAGTTCCTTTTGTTCCTGACTTACACCGAGACGCTGCGCAGCCACCTCCCATCGCGTATCTCCGCCCACTCTTGTCTCGCCTACATTAAACTGCTAATGAAGGGCGGTAGAATTAGGGGGTGAAACACTAACGACGAAAAGTGGATTACTCACATGGGCGTTTACGTGAATCGTATAGAACTTTTGTGAAATTCTATCTATCTCCTGAACCACTCCGATCAATGTGATAAAGTCTCAGCTTTCAGTTAATTTGACTCTTCGTGTTATTTCTCCGTGGATGCTATTTGTGATATCCTGGGCCTTCAGGCTGCAATTTGACTCCTGTTCAGGCCGCATTTACTTACCACACCTTCAGGTACATATGTCCTTGATGTTTGTCTTTATAGTCCTGATGCTAGAAGAGTTCACGCGTTCATCCAAGGCTAAGAAAGACAATGTGACGTTTAAAAAAAATGCAGGATGTCACGCTAAAATCAATTACCTTTTCTTTTTATTGCCACTACACTAGTCAAAGCACCCGCAAATTTGCAGCGTTATCGTGCGATGCAAACGACCAAACTACATCTACAACATTAACATCACTCCTCTTTTTTGTAATTATTGTGCTCACACACGTCATTGTGTGTACCGCCATATTTCAGAAAATTTAGCCTCAAAACACCAATTTGGCTGCAGTCACCACTATAGTAGTGACGTCATGAGCATAAACGTCCATTTAAAAACACCAAACTGGGACGGTATTCATGAAACAAAGAAAATTTACGTAATTATCAAAATAATACTTACGGACTGTTTAAGGAGAAGATATTATCAAAAGAAACACCTTCAGACCATAAGGAAGGTGTATGCAAAATTTTGGGTTGGTTGGTGCACAAATAGTCGAGATATGGCTGTTACAAAATTTCACGAGTTTTTTTATAATATAAGATTCAAAAACAACAATGTGGTTTGCTAATTTAAGAAACAATATGAAGTCCTATTTTGCCATATTGAAATATCAACAATGTATTAAACAATTATGATATAACAGAATATGAAATCAAAAATGTCTGCATATATGGATGAATGACTGGACGTGAAGTGGGAAACATTTGAGCGCCAATACTGATGTTTTTGCACGAAACTATTTCCTAAATTTGCGTTCATATGGAAATAATCATCACATGACATGACTATAGCTGCAGGCAGTTTAATATGGTAGTTGGAGCTTTTATATGTTTCAATATACGTGTATGTTACTCATTCATAGTTTAAAATATACACTGTTACCATAATGTGTGAATTGGCCGTACAGATTTAACCCTACCCCTTCGAATTTAGACTTGGTCCGCAAAAAAGAATAAAGCGCCAATTATCGAACCACGCAACATGGGAAGATGCTCCTGCTGTCCTAATGTATATTTTATGGAAGTAAAATTAAATGAGGATGGTCAACATATCACTTTACGCTTTTTAATGCGCATGCATTTAAGATATTCACACTCAACCATGTAAATATTACTTATTAATTTACCAGGTGTTCACCATATTTACCTCTACATTAGTCTGCTCATTTTGTTCCTTATTAAATTAAGAAATAGGAACAATATGAGCGTCGGCACCCATCGCCCATTAACAGGTCGCGGGTTCGATTCCCACCACATGACTTCCTTTCCTTCTTTCATTTTCTCTCTGCATTTGTCTTCTTGAGCACTTCCCCCCTTCATCCCATTTGACTCCTGTACCTTGGAAACCATACTTATATTTCAGGTTACAGAAGCCTAATCCGATTTTCCTCTTCGAGCCAATAAACTGTTTTCTCTCCTGTCACTTACAAGAAATTCCACAATCACCAAGTCTTCTTTAATTGTTTGCAGAAATCAATGAGCTTATTAAAAGTTGTTTTTTTTATTAAATACAGGTATTTCATTTCGTTTTCCAGCTACGAACCAATAGAAATGGAGAGGTGTAAACATGCTAATTAGTTTCCATAATGACAAGTGCTCCGCACGGAGGCCACACCAAAACCGAAGTGAATGACCCAAACTTCAGGTTTAGTTTACAAAATCAGGAAAGAATGCAAACTAATTCTCAGGCAGGTTCACGAATCTTGGGCCCATTCTCCATAATCTGTTCAAAGGACAGCGTTTTACTGTCTTCTTAAGGCATATGATCAAACCTTATTTTCATCCAATTAGAAGCCTGTAACCTAAAGACGTAGGCTACGCTTCTACTGAAATTTAAGTGCATTGCTGTGGTGCGCAGTTTAAGTGCATTGCTGTGGTGCGCAGTTTAAGTGCATTGCTGTGGTGCGCAATTTAAGTGCATTGCTGTGGTGCGCAGTTTAAGTGCATTGCTGTGGTGCGCAGTGCCCATTTCTAATTCAGTACATTTTGCATGCAAACGTGCGCACCGAATGCCAAATAGTGCCCTCTGGCCTGTCGCAGGTCTTGATCTTAGGACATTTTTATCCTACAACAAAGAAGTTACTAGACCACGAGATTTCACACAGGTATCTGGGACACACATTGATGCGCATAATGATAGAGGTGTTTTCAATAGTTGTATGACAAGAATAAGTTACGTAGAGTCAAGGGAAAGAAAGGTCTTTCAAGGAGATATAAAGAGGATTAAACTGGCAATAGTAAAACGCCTCGGTCACTATGAGCATTAATATGTCTTCAATGCGTGTGTGAAAACTGGTGGTGAAGTAACACCTGTATTTTGAAATAAATCTTTCCAAATATCAACACCCACAGTAGACGACAAGGGCACTGTTTAGCACTTGGGTGTGCAATTTTGCATGCCAAATATACAGAATTGAAAACGGACAGTGCGCACCATGGCTATATACTACTGTATAATCCACAATAGAAAAATGGTTTATCCCCTTAACTGGTATATATTATTATAAGAATGGACCGAGGGCGTGGCACGCTGTTTTCGAATGCAATAAACTCCGTAACCAAGATTCATGAAAGTTTATTAGCTCATGACAACATGACATGTGAGCATCCAAAAATTATTACAAAATACTGAACAAAAAACAACAACAGAAACAAATAACAATACGTAAACATTAATAATATACCTAAATTTCGGTCAGAACCGTCAGCCTGTATGAAATTCGACAGAAAAGGTTTAGCGTCAATGCTTGCTCACCGAGAGCGCAAGATTCCATTGATAATGTTTAAGCATATTTGTGCCGCTTCCCCTTATTTCAGGCTCTAAATGCTGCTTTCCATTCATTGATGACGCCGTGCAGTGTGAAGCCGTCGAGCACCGTTTCAACGGGTAAACCCGTAAATGTAATCATCCAGTGGTGTCCCGTTCACTGATTTGGAGTGCACGCTGGTTTACTCTATTGCTACTGCAACAGTGATCATGCAAGAATCTTCAGGTAACAGACAATCTTATTTTAGTCATCTATCGTCCCATTCATTGAATGGGTGTCCATGAAGGTGTACTGTTTGCCAAAAGAGACTCCTTGACAAGGGCTACAGGCGTGGCCGGGGGCGCACGTCACACCTGCGTTGCAAATCTCGGAGGGCTAGGAACCAGATATCTACTGGCACCATAAGTACTCACACCTTACGATGGCTGTTGGAAAGGGGGACGGAGTGTCTATGGGAATGCCCCGAACATGACGATGTCAGTCTTGGGACAAGGTATTGACAAGGTATTGCATTATATAAAAAAAAAACAACTCCTCCCTCGCTATTTGAAGAACTATTCCGTGGCTGTTTCTCCCCAGAATTGCGTGAAATTGTATATGCAAGTTCCTTTGGCGCACAGATGGTCCTTTAGGTTTTATTAGATTTTGTTTGTCCATGTGATCTTTTAGTATTTATGTGAGAGTTACTTGTGTCGTAAGTAGGGAATCCCCATCCTTGCATTCCATTTTTGTGTTTCATTACTGCAGCTGCTGCGCGCGCACGTCACCTACTGGTCAGATAAACCTGCGAAGTTTGCAGACAGGGATTGCCAGTTTGGCGTTATGAGACCAAATTTCTTATAGGCTGATAACAGTGACTTTGCTATGAAAAGGGTTGTATTATATGCATGTAGGTGTAAACTGAGTTTGATTGTCCCCTTCTTTTCCCCATTCCCGGGTGGCACGGGGACACTTCAGATAGTATATTTATCAAACATTATTTTTTTTTAAAAATCATCTATTACATTGTACTGGAGGAGGAGGTGATACTGGACACTTCCGTTTTTTTAAAAGTTCTAATCTAATATATGTGCGTTGTAAACCTTAAGAGAGAAAAAAAGTCCTAACCTTCAGAACTACATGTTTGTTTTATCTGACTCACAATGAGCATAACTATGTCTGAGCAGTTTTACCTCATAGTTTTGGAAGTTCCAGTATTATAAGATAAGATAAGATAAGATAAGATAAGATAAGATAAGATAAGATAAGATAAGACATAACTTTATTATCCAGTTACTGGAAATTTGCTCTTATAAAGCTCATTTCTAGAGGGGACGTTTTACACTGTGTCTGGCAGCTGGTGAAAATAAGGCTTTTGTCGCTTATGATCCTAGATATCAGGCTCTGAAAGTTAGTTGCGGCCATCTGGTATCAAATTATTTTGTGATTGTTGTGTCTTAGTCTTGTGTCTACGGCACTGTATGCTCATCAGGGAGTGGAGAAAGTCTTAGGGTGAACAGGCCTGCTGGGGTAATAATTATGTAAAGTCGGTTGAGCAGGCATTAGCCTGGATATGAGACTTATAAACTGCATTATTAATATTATTATTATTATTATTAATAGAGAGAAACATTTATTGGTTGAAAGAGGCATATCAGATTGGGCATTCGGAAATCTTCCAAGCATTATACGCTATTCTATACCCATTTGGTCGTCAGCTCAGCGTGGTGACAACATGCCTCGAAGCAATTATCGAAGACCATTCGTTGAAGCTTTCTTATTCAGTGAAAATAAATACATTCATACATGCCATTCTTACAGTATAATTTGGTATTGATGTACGCTTGTAATGACATCTGTGGTCAGTTAGGTGTCGTATTACCTTAGCCATGACGGCCTAGGGCACCAGCAGCTTCGTTTTAGAAGCGGGTCTTAATTGTTAGTTTGTATTCTTAATAATGTAACACCAGACTAAGTATGAGATGTAGCTGATTCTATAAGGACATCTGATCTCATTCATTGTAAGTTGTAAGACTGTGTAAGCTCTCGGATAGAAGGAGGGACAAGAAAGGATTAAGCGGCGGGTGTTCAAGAGAGAGAGACAGAGAGAGAGAGAGGGGGAGGGAGGGAGGGAGATAGAATTGGAGAGAGAAAGAGAGATAGAATAAGAGAGAGAAAGAGAGAGATAGAATGATTGAGAGAGAAAGAGAGAGAGAGATGGGAGAGAGAAAAAGAGAGACAGAATGGGGAAGAGAAAGAGAAAAATAGAATGGGAGAGAACGAGAGAGATTGAATGAGCGAGAGAGACAAAGATTTAATATCAAGAGAGTGTTCCTGGTGACTTTTGAACCATATTCTCATGGTTTAGAGACGCAGATTTCATATTGGTGGTGCCACATGCAATCTCTGCATCAGCTGTTAGTCCCTTGACAGACGAGTTACAATTGTCGCGTAGTAAATTCTGCGCAGAAAGTGTCGCTTACTTTTGTGACGGGCGACATATAACGCTACAGCTCAGTTCAACATGGACAATCGGAGAGTCAGGGTAGCTTTGGTCATGGTGAGTGTCGCGGCGTACCAGAATGTGGGCGACACACATCTGCTACGCCAGGACTGAAACTACTGCACCCATTTGCCACAGTGTATCCCCAGACTGCGCAGTAATTCTTGCTGCTTTTTTTACATCTCGTCTGTCAAGGGCCTTAAGCCTTACTGTTCATGATTAACACTCGTGCGAGGGCGAGATTAATCATGTCGCAGTAGCAGGATTTTCACACCTCCAGCCGCGTTATGAAAAGGCTATTCTAACAGTAATAAAGAATAAGGGGAAACCGGGATTGAGACTATATCTGATAAAACAAGATTCCCGTTTTAACAGATCCGTTATAGATGGGCCCCACTGCACCATCATCACCATCACGACTATCATCAGCATCATCACCACCACCACCATCATCGTCACCATCATCAAAAATAAACGCAGCTGATAAATCCATTGACGTTTACCTTATTACTGTTACCAACATGCTTGGTGTTTATTACTTCCACACACACACACACAAAATTTGGTGTTTGGAAATTGCTCTTTTGTATCTCAGTCTGCTTCGATTATCACTTAAATTTTCGATCGTTACCCTAATTCACTACCTGTTATCTTCTCATTTCATGATTTTGCTTTGATTCTATGAATTTTTGAACACCTTCATTCTGTTGCTGTATGTATTTATCCTCCATTATAGGGACCATAATGTACAACACTAAGCTCACATGCATTTATGGTGGGTGGGGGGGGNGGGGGGGGGGGGGGGGGGGGAGACATAAATTAGACCATAAAATAGAAAATGTCGCTTAATGTAATGATAAATGGTTCAAGAATTTAGGAAAAAATTAATCCGGGATATTTAAAAGTTAAACCAAATATGTTTAGATTAGTAAAAGACTTTAAAAGTGAACGGGGCGAAGACATACGAAGACTGAGTAATTTTGGTTCCGAAATATTGCGAAAATGTAATTCAGAAATTTGAGCCAAAATGGGCCCCCCGGGGGGGGGGGNACGAGCAGGGAGTGTGATTTGAGTGAGTGAGTGATTATAACAGTAATGTCTCGATTAATTGTATGTCAGTTTAACTCTCGCAAGACTGGGTGTCAACTAGATGAGAAAGTGGTAGATGAGTGGCAATAGTGTGCATGAGGAACATGATATGCGTTTTTGCAGTGGATGGTACTCATGTAATAGTGCATTGTACTGTATGATATTGAGCAGTGACCTAATGAAACCTTTGAACATGAACTTGAACACATTACAATACTGTACAGTTTATTTCCAGATGGTTTTACATGAAAATCGAATATATATGATTAAACAAACAAGGAAGGGCCATGAAGCTGCACAGGTGGTGAACACAGAGTTCCAGGCCGACAACAACGATCATCATTCAAATTTTTTTAAAAAACCACACTTTATTTCTTCTCTCTCTCTCTCTCTCTCTCTCTCTCTCTCTCTCTCTCTCTCT
>JAWQUT010000689.1:271901-282692 GCA_033807755.1 Ellobium chinense
TCCATCTCTCTCCCTCTTTTGCTTTCTCTCTTGTTCCCTTTGTACATTCATAGTCTTCTTCAAGTGACATTAGTTACTGATGTTCTGACGACACTGTTCTGAAGCTCCCATGACGTCAGTCAGGTCAGGAAGACAGCTGTCATCATTCTCACGTCCAAACGCCTTGTCGCCATTTTTCGAAAATAAAAGAACGAAGTAAACTTATTAAACAAAAGATCGCTTTCCGATTCTCCTGGGAGTTCCAAAAATAGCAAGGGAATCCTGGAATAAAATCAGCCAATCAAAGCTCATCAAATATGTTTCCGCGTCCCCTGCGAGTAGCCGCAAGTCTGTCAGTGCAGTTGGCCCAGTCGCTGAAAAAGAGCATACAAACATAGCATGAACCATTTACCAGAATTTAGTCAGCAATTGCCTAACGCATGTATACAATGATAGGGCAAGTCCAACAGAGTGCCACATCCTTTATTTTAATTTCTGGAAAAAACGTTGACAAAACCTGTTTCCGGTTATATTTCAAAACTAAATCAACACCTGTTAGAAATAGCCAAAGTAATTGTTGTAAAGTCAAAGGTTTTGAGAAATTTGCCTAGTTGCGGTGGCATTTTGCTGGAAATGCCTGAAAACGATTAAAATGGCCAGTAGTTACTCGAATCCGGTGAAACAGGAAAAAAAGGATACCCACTTCATCCTTGGTAACGATCTTAATTTCAAAGCTCCAGTCTTCTAATCATCTGCGCCCACACACGAATCATCGATCTATAAAAATCATTACACATCGTTGATCTCACTATATTTAGAGTGATTTTATCTACAAGTAAAAAGTGTATGTCAAAATGGCCTTGTGTTGGCACGAAAGACGTTCATAGAGTGATTCAATGCTCCTACTTTTGTGATCGGACCATCGACAATTTTACAGTGGTACTGAAAAGGAAGGTTTGTTTACCGGAAGAGGAGTAAATTAAAAAGAGTAAATTTCCACATCGGACTAACTCAGCCACAAGCAAAATAATTCTGCCACAGATTTTCATTTGTACAGATAAAACAAGCGGTTGTTATCAGAGATGACCAGTTCACACGACCTAATATGAGTCAGACCTACTTACGCCACGGAAAGTTCAAAAAATTATGAAAAGTGAGGTTTAAAGGAAAGGACAATATTGCACTTGCCACAGAGCAGAATAAATGTTGAAAATAGTCTATGCAACACTAGCTTTAAGACTTGAACCTCCACTGGACTAACCTGGAAGATATTCCTTGCAATGTTACCAGGACGTTATCTCGTCTGCAGCTATCTCAACCTCTTTGTCTGCTTTCTTCGTCAGATCTTTGACGCTGTCTTTGGCAGACTCAACGGCACCCTCATAGCCTTCTATGGCATCCTCAAACTCTCTCTTAAAATAATCGAACAGCCCTCGTTTGCTGATTGCACGGTGATTGAACAATTGACCATCTTCGTCATCATTGCTCGTGCGAGTTCGGAGGTTGCCGCCAGATCCGACCGAGTATGAACTCTGAAAAGAAGTAAAACACTTTGAACGTACACTTACAAATGTTAAATGTGGATACGCACGCAGGAATAGAGTAATGGCTGTTGAAGTAGGGGCAAGGGTATAGTGAGCACTTCAGTCTATGACCTACTCAAGTTGCTCAGAATACGAGAACGGGCGTGATCACGTACTCTGAAGAATCTGGCCGAGACTGCTGAAAGGAGCTCAGCATGGATATAGACTAAACTTAGCGGACAGTGGGATGTTGCACAATAAGTTTAAATATACCTAAAATGCAACTTTCACTATTACATCATGGTTGCAGAGAAGATATGACGCAAAGGATTAAGAAGCTGGAAGTTGCGGGTTCAAATCCCTCCCGAGGAGGAAAAATCAACAAAAGGACACTTGGGAGTCATGACCCAGGTGTGGCCCAGCCACTTTAGAGTGTCAGAAAGTTGAAGGGCCAAAACACTTGTTAAGCGAGGGGTATCTTCTTCTGAAGGTCTTCTGTTGCCTCGCTCTGCGAGTAAGAGAGTTTCCTATTTATTTATTTTATATTTCCGTTTTCCAGTACTTTCTCTCTCTCTGAAGACTTATCTGTAGGATCCACAGACTATAAATAATACAGATAGCGCAAGCTTCACTTCGGAGGTTTCCGGCTCGTGTCCGCCAACCCTCGGCCGCCATTTTTTTTGGTCTTGTGCGGTTTGTTTGTGCTCTGCAATGGATGGTAGAGCTCAGGCTGTAAGCCTGGAAGGTGCGCGGTTTTGTTACGCCATAAACTGCAGCAACAACAGCAAAACATCTGTAGATGAACGAACGAACGAGACAGTTCGTTTTCCGACTCCGTGAAAGAAAAAGATAGGTAAGAATTTCCACCTTTCGACCAAGTACGAACGGCAGTCACTGTCAATACATGATCATGTGATCCATTCCAGAAACAAGTTCATTATTCATGACTGATTATCATTATGAACTGTGGCGTTATTTTGTAGACGAGCCTAGAATAAAGATGGAATTGAGATCTTGTATCTACCTTTATGTATGGAGATCTTGATCTGTTAGGCCTATAGATTAGTCGTTGGATCCTGTAGAACTCACTTGGTTTTGATTCAAGTTTGGTTGGAAAATTAAGCTGTCAACCAGTTGTGAAAAGGGAAGGCAGCTAGAAGACCGTATTATTGGAATGTTATATTTAAATCTAGACCAGATCCGTTCTATGACAGTAGTATGCTCATTTTAATGTTAGCTAACCAATATGATATTGATTGCCAATGCTTGAAAGGGCCCCAGACCAGAATGCTGCAAATTCAAGTCTTTGTCTAGGCCTAGGCCTTGGCTTGGAGTGCTGCCCAAATTTTACATTTAAGTCTTTCCAGCCCTCGGAGTGCTGCCCAAACTTTAAAATGCAGATCTATGTCTCTCCAGGCCTCGGAGTCCTGCCCAAATATTTATTGTCTCTCCAGGCCTCGGAGTGCTGCCCAAATTTTAAAATGTAGATCTATATCTCTCCAGGCCTCTTATTCTTAAGACATAGGTTGTTATTTCCTCTTATAAAATCCCAGTCACAACACATTCAAATGAATCAGAACGAATGACAAATAAACCCAGGACACACCCCCCCCACCTCAAAATGATCAGAATCATCAAAAACTCAAGTAGACCTGGCAAACTATTAATAAGAATGGTTGGACAGACTTCTTTAATAGCTAGACTACCTGCCGAGCTGTAATTCTGCTATCATAACCATACCATTACTAGTTCTCCCAGGATCTAGATATCTATTTTTATGTGTGCTGGTTTCTAGATCTACATAGGCTCATCCATCAACATCTAAATCTGGTCTTGATCTGGTCTAGTTTAGATCTAGACTATCTGTTAGGCTACCCAGACTGGAAATAAAGAATGGAGTAAAACGAGATGAACCATTTTTTTTACATGGCATAATGCAGCGAGAGCCTTCACCTCTTCCAAAATCAAAACCTCTCGAACTCTAAACACACCCCAAACTCACACACGCCCTAGCGCTAATCGATAGGAAAAGATAGTAAGCGTCCTTGGTTACTAGGCATGCCCAGACCAAACAAAATGGCGGCGTCTTCGCGAGGCGTCCCCCGTATTTGTGACATCACGGCACAGCTTGCGCTATCTGTATTATTTATAGTCTGTGGTAGGATCCACTAAACTAATCTGGCGAGGAAAGAGCATCGTACTGTTGCCCTGAGTATGTGGTTTATGAGTGATTTAGGAGTAATAAGGAGGGCTCGAGTGAACGAGATTTGGCCCCTGCGTCAAGATTATTCCTCGTGCCCGGGTAGTAGAAGCTTGTGGCAAAATCGATGGCGTCACCTAAGTTCCAACATTACAGTTCCGTTACCAAAGCTGACTCTAGGCTTAAGAAAGGACAGCTTCAACTGAAGTTCTACACATATTTCTGAAAAGCTTTGACTTCATAGCAATTAGTTTTGGTTGTTTCCAGTAGGGTTTGATTTACTTTTTAAATATATTCCGAAACCGGTCACTGAAAGTCCGAGCTTTTGAGAAATTAGCGTAACTCAAATGACATTCTGCTGGAATTTCTCGCTAGTCTTCTTGGCTGATGTCACAACGACATAATTATCAGCATTCAAAATACCGTTGCAAAAAATAATTTCAGATGGTTTAACTAAATTTCAAGTAAGGCAGTAAAATTTCAAGTAAGTGAATTCGCAGTGCAAATCAAACGCTCATATACGTCAATAATAAATTGCATTTATGGAGGCTCTGAGCAGCACGAAAAAAAAATTTCCCACACACCCAAGCATACATATTACTCCATAGGCACACTACAATAATTTTGATAAGATAAATGTCAAAATATTTGATTTGACTCGCTGTAACAAGTAATCAGTGTCGTGTTTAAACAAGTGTGTCTTCAATATTTTCTAAAGTTGTTTCACACAAAATATAATGAAATAGCGTCCACCAGTGTCATATTTTGCAATTTTATATAAATTATAAAAAGAAGCACATAATAAGGAAATGTCAAATTTTCGGAATTGAAAATTCCTTCATCAGGAATAATAATAACAATAATGATAAGGAAGAGGAAGACATATGAAGAGACCTAAGGCTTTATAAGGGTGCTAATTTCAAAGGATTCGATAAAAGTTCACTTAAGAAAACAGAGAGAGAGAGAGGTGAGGGGAGTTCAGATAGAACAAGTAAAAAGGCGTCAACATTTTCTTAAAACTGTTTAGATTGTTTGCTTTACGAATTGTGTTTCGCAGTTTATTCCAAACAGATGATCCTTTTTTTTTCTTTTTTTTTTTACATTTATTCAGATAATACTACTTCGAGCACCTTAAATGTGTGTTCAAGTTTCAAAAGAATAGGGTAAGGCATGATAGGATATCTCACTAAATTTGAATTCAAACCACGCTTCACATCGAATGTAGTACAACGTAGCACTTATTAACAGATGATCCTATAAATGTGAAGCTCTTTCTTCAAATCTTTTCATATTTGTTATTGGCACTATGAAACAACAAGAGTTTTCTGAACACAAAGATCTAGTTGGCTTGTGCTCGATCAACAAGTTATGGTCAACGATATTAGAAGCACAAAAAGTCTAATATCGACAGAAATAAAATAAATTTGGTCTTTTACCTGGACTGTTTCTTGATTGACCCAGATCAACAGTACTATGAGAACACAGACAGCAATACACTTTAAAGTTAACATGATTGTAAAAAAATCAGAAGAATTGCCAAGCTCCGACTTCTGGAATGCTCTCGAAAGAACAGTTTGACCTGTGGTGAGAGATGTCTACTTATAGCCGATGTATGTTATGTTCGCAGTGAGGGACAAAATAAAATTAGTGTTATGACAATGACATAAGCGTTGTGTAAATATGACCTGGGCCAGTGTTAGATTATTGTCTTGTCACTGGCACGTCCTGTTCTACCAACACACACACACACACACACACACACACACACACACACACACACACACACACACAAACAAATAAACAAATGAGAGTAAAAGAACTGTCAGGCCAAATAGTTGTGACCGAGCCCCCCTCTGCCCCTTCCATTATATTTTAAAGTGTTGATGGTTAGTACAACAGAAAAAAAAAATCAGATCTCATGACTAAGTATTACAATTATCTTTGATTATCTCTCTGAAACAAGAACCCTCCTCTCCTTATCCCTTTTCCCAAGTTTTTTCAAATGCTTCTACATGAGAACAAAGGAGCTACAGAAATTGATTAACAAAACTCGGAGCATTTCATGCGATTTTCCCTCACAACGATTATAATTTGCCCTCCATAATATTATGAGTATGAAGTCTGTATGCGTGGTCAAATGAAACAAAACAACGCAAAACAAAGGACACCTCTAGTGCCCAGCCCTATTTACAATGGCACAAAAAGTCCGAGCTTCAGCTTTTGGATCACTTTTGGCTCCACTATGCTGGAACAAGCATCAAAATGATAATAATAATAATAATAATAATAATAATGCGGTTTATAAGTCTCATATCCAGGCTAATGCCCGCTCATGCGACTTCACACTATTATGGTGGGGTGATGATCTTGGTTTGCTTTTTCTTTGTTCCACGAAATGTATCAGATCTGATACGCAGGGCACTAAAGATAGAGAAATCAGCTTCGCTCTTTTCCAGTGCCTGCAGGCAGACCAAACACCTCAACATGTCTTACATGTCTGTCCTCTCCTAGCAGAACTAAGGGGATAGTTGAGGACATCGCCAGCTATGAAAGGAAGCCATGAGGGAGCTTCGCAGACCTACAACTGACCACCCGTTCATGACACAAGATAGTCTGCAGGATTTTGGCACCTATTAGAGGGGCAAATCATTCATTGCGTACAACCCAAGTAATCGGCTAATATATAAAATCCCCCTTTTTTGAGGCCTTGTCAGCCAGTATCAGGGTGTAGAAATATGTAAAATGACCTGTGATCAAAATAAAGCATCCAGTTGTCACGTTTCAGGTACAATTTGAGCCTTTTAGATAAAAATATAATGTGTAGGCCTATGTATTAGCATGCGGTCAAAACCAGCCAAATTAAAACTTGGAAACCAAATCAGAAATCGAGGTGACCTTTTTCGAAAGAGATTTTGTGAAAAATTTTGGGCGTTGACCCCCCTTTTTTTCCCCGTTAAAAGATCGGGCAAAAGAAGTACTTTAATTTCCATGTAAGAAATTTCCCGAAATCACAGTGATATTTGTAGAATAACACAAAATGTTAATAGGGCCAAAGAAGAAAAAACAATAGGTGCCAAAGACCTGCAGGTATGACTAGGGAACAATGAAGAAGGAGAAAGAGAAGAAGAAGAAAGAGAAGAAGAAGAAGAAGAAGAAGAAGGAGAAGAAGAAGAAGAAGAAGAAGAAGAAGAGGTAAAAGAAGACGAAGAAAATTAATTCGTATAAAACTGCACCCCCTCAAAATAATTCAGTGGTGCACTCTTATGAGGAGCTCTGCAACAAAAGTGACTGCCACGTCCACAGCACCAGCCCTGAAAACATCCTATTAAAACAGGCATCCCTGGTATGTTAATTATTGTTTGTTTAAAGTGGCCACCTGCGTTGATGAGACGCCATAAATTAACCCTCCAATGCCCAGCGTATCACATCTGATACATTATGTGGAACAAAGAAAAAGCAATCTACGATCATTTTGATGTTTATTCCAGCATAGTGGACCCAAACGTGATCTGAAAACTGGAGTTCACAATTTTTGTGCCATTATAAATAGGGCTGGGCACTAGAGGGTTAAATTTAAACAGTTCTAGGTTCTGATTTTATGTTGCTCAGAATTTCAAGCCAATTTTGTTGACAAATATTGTGTGACCGCATGGGAAAACCCGTCACATCTCGCAATGGATAATTTTGAGCTAGGGACATGACAAGTCGAATTTCGACTTCATGGGCTAAATTGAGATTTCTGAGGAAGCAGATAGTCCATTCATTTATCTTTCATTTCACCTAAATTTTATAAATGAAAATGAGGTTTAAATGTTGTTTTTTAGAAGGTTTTTCTTTTTTTTTTTTAATCAGGCACCCTCAGCTCAAAGACGCAGTTAAAAGAGACGTTAATCTCAATTTTCTCAAAATCTATAGAATAATATGGCAATGGTAAGTTTACATCTTTGTCCATAACTTAGGAACTAATGAAGATACTGACCTAAAAAAAAAATGCAAAATGTTCAGAAATGAATGGGAATAAATATTCTATCAATAATCCTAAGTTTTATATCTGGAAAGATGTGAAGGGTTTGTTTATGCACTCACACGTATTAGAACTCATGTGTAAATTCCTCAAAAAGAAAAGCATGTTTTCAAGCAGTCAGCTTCTTCAGCTAACATTATAGTTCCATGCGATTGGCTTTTTCACCCAAACATCATAGCTTGTGGACTATGATGATCATTCCTGCGTCACCTATGACGCGCGTGTTCGTCCAGTATCGGATTAACCTAATAACAAATATTCCAAATGCTACGGGCCTTGCAGTTTGGTTCATGCTAAATGCTTGTAAGCTGTCGGGTAAAACGGGAAATCTTAGGCCAGATTTCTTGTTTACCGACATTCTCAGAAGTTCTCTGTTATTCAGAGCGCCTACCATTAAAAAAAAAAAACAGTTGAGGGTGTCACGTGGAAATGTGTTAATCAGGAAACTGTATAAATCTCGTAGCGCGAGGCTTCCTGGGTCTAGCCTCCCACTGGCTGCGTGTCCATTGTTACGGATAATAACCATTGCACGTGTTGTCTGCCGGCCGGTTAGGGGATTAAGGGGTGCAAATTTCTACCGCCACGCTCAGAGGTCGGCCGGAGATGATGCGTTATATATATTCTATTGCCGCACTCGAGCGAAGCGAGCGGTCGGTAGAATAAATTCTTTTACAGCAGCAAGTGGATTAAGCAATAGATCTTTTGACAGGGTTCCACTGTAATTTATGTTTAAATATTTAAGTGCTTTCTAAAAAAATTAATGTAGGGCTCTTCATAACATTATGATAAAGGCGGGGAACTAGCTTAGCCCGGCTCTGTGGTCGCCTTAATCCTTCCTTCTAAATAGCGTTTGGACGTCCATGTACGTCTCGGAAATAACTTTACAGTATCGTATCTCACATATCTCTAAGTCTCATTTCGTAGCTGAGAACTATTCCTGCACACAGTAGGGTGACATAGCAGTATATAACAGTCATCGTGCTAAAGTCACTTAAATCCTTTATGATTACACACACCCAAATCTTTTTGCTCTATTTTACTATGTATTATCCTTTGTCGTCACTCCAGCCCTAATTTTTGTTGATTATTCCCACACTTCAGTAATGGAGCAAAAAAAAATATATTACTTTTAATAGCCCATAACAAGGAAAAGTTTTTTTTCTGTGTCTCCTCGTTTGACTCACCCGCACCCCCATGAAAAGCCACTTGAGGCCTCGGGTTATATCAAGAGAACGGGGGTTTAGCTCATTGGCAGCCCCTATCTTTTCAAATCTCTGACCCAAAGTAGTGCTGCTTTAATTTAAACTAAACTGGCCAGGAAAGTGACAAATTCATTAGAACAGGCGACAGCTAAGGTCACTGTGCCCCTGGGAGTGAGAGAAAAATGATCTGATAAATAGATCACCCTTCCTGGTAACTCCAACCGCAGTGACTTCAAAATTAATGCGCGTGTTTAACCTGTTAACTCACATAAAACTACGTGCTGAGTAATGAGAGGTTATAATAATTCGGTCACTCAACACCTGAAAAAACGTGACGAAGCGAAGGGGTCAAAAAGTTAACAAGGAAGATATATCATGCATCGAGTCAAACTGGTGCTTTAGTTGTTGAACTTGGTCTGAGAAATGAGGCTCTGGAAATCAATAAAAGGGTATCAAATTTTGGTATTTTGCAGAAGTCGAGTATAAAATCATTTCTATACACAAAAACATTGATGTAATGGGCAAATGGTCAGTAATAATTGTTGAAAAGGTTGACTTTTTGTGAATACTTTTTTGTGAATTATATAGTATAAAATTGTTCTTCAAACGCGATTTTCTATGTTTTTTTTTCCCTCACTGCATAGAGTAACCCCTGCCCCTTACCCCTTCAAATACTTATGTTGGGACAGAATAATACTGGCTCAACAAATGCATGTATCTAACAAAAGTACACTCATTAAGTTTTCTTTGCCATACCAGTAACGAAAATCGACTTAAGCCTCATTTAGACTGACTGCAAGACAAATACCTGCTGAAGTTGAATGGGCTGTTGACACTGCATTAATATTTGACATAATGATGTTGTCCACCCTTTCAAAATACTAGACACTGGATGACACGTGTTGTTAATTTCATAGTAGGTAAACCGACGTTTGGACATGTGTTGTGTTAATAGATTAATCAATCATCAGCGTGACAGAAACGGAACCATCATCTGGACACATCCAGCGTCAGTATAAACAGGACGATGTTGATGTTGATGATCATGATCATGATCATTTGTTTAACACAAAATAAAATAGAAAAGACGACCATGTTGATCATGATGATCATGATGATGATGTTAACCTATATTCTGCTCCCCTCCTCCCCCTTCCTCCTCAGCAACCGACCTCATAAAAAAATCATACTGCGTTCAAACAAAGCTCCTATCTGACCAGCATGCAATAGTACATCCTTTGAAAGGAGGGTTTGAGCGAGAGAGAAAGAGAGAGAGAGAGAGAGACCGAGAGGGAGAAGGAGGGACAGGGAAGAGGAGGGAGAAAGGGGGAGGGGGAAGGGGGAGCAAGTCTGTTGCTAAAAAAACTAGTGTTTGTGTTAACCTAGTGGTAGGTATTGAGTGGCTAAGGCGAGCTGGGAGTGTGTATGTGTGTGTTGAGGAGGGGGGAGGGGGGGGCGCTGGGGTATGGCTGTTGAGTTTGGTAGTAAGACTACTCTCTCTGATCGAGAGAGTGAAAGTAAACAGTTACTATTAATCGTTTTGTGAAAAAGAATGTGGAATATACTTTTTAAGTTTCGACCTTAACTGTTTATGTTTGTCCTTTGTGCGTCCTTTTTTTGGAGATTTGTGTCTGTTCAAAACACTTATTTTTTTATGATTGTTGATTACATTTGTTTTATAATTCTATACCTTTGTCCTTTCATTCTTAGTTCATTTATTTTCTGCATCTAAGGAAGGAAACCAATCCAATAAATGTAGTTTAAAGTTTGTTAAAGCCTAACAGTTTTCTTTCTATTCAGTGCGGATTATGTAAATAATTATGATAATGATGATGATGATGATGATGGTGACTTTTTTTTTTT
>JAWQUT010000690.1:37154-49860 GCA_033807755.1 Ellobium chinense
ATTATAGCAGCAACATTTCGGGTCAGGAGTTTGAAAAGATAGGGGCTGCCAAAGAGCTAACCCCTTTTTCTCTTGAAATAGCCTGAGGTCTCAACTGGCTTTTCATGGGAGTGGGTCTAACGAAGGGACACAGCAAAAAAACTTTACTTGTTATGGGCTATTAAAGGTAACGTATGTTTTTTTCAGATCAGATACTTATCTCCATTACTAGTGAGTGGGACAGCCAACGAAAATTAGGCCTGGAGTGGCGGCTGTCAAAAGTACATAGTAGTATAAAGCAAAAAGCTTTGCGCGTGTATAACCTACTAGCCTTTACTTTTAAACACAGGTGCTAAGTGATACGACAAATACCACAATCACAAGAAGTTAGCTTTGGTTCACATAACGCTATTAAAGCAATTCTAAATGATTTGCTACTTGGTCAATATAAAACGTAAGTATATATTATAAATCTGTAATATAAATATATATATATATAGATAGATAGATTGATATCATAACAATATATTAAAGTGTAATCCAGGGAGAGAAAAATTAATCCGATAATACAAATGATGACAGTTTATAAAGCTATCTCACTAAATAAAAATGTCAAATAAGAGTCAAAATGATGAAACCAGTGACAATTTTCATCAAAGTCAGCTAGAGAATACTATGAACACATCTCAGATAAAGACTGGTTTCTACAATTTGAAAGGATGATGCTGTTCAAATTCTTTGCAAATGAGAGCAAAGACATTCAAATGTTTCTGTCATTTCTATCTGTACAAAGGATCATGGAAATTGCTGCTCATCATGATTTGAAGGAAAAGAAAAGAGAATTATTGGATGTTACTTCAACTGCACAATAACAAACTGTAACATGGCAGAGACACAGTTAAATTCTCGGCTCAATGTGCTTACCAAGCCCATGGGCTACGTGTGTTTGTTACGATGTTTCTGGCATCCACAGAGATCAAGGATTATTTTGCTAACGAAGTCATGGCAACAAGAAACTTCATGTTTGTGGACTACTTGCTGGCAAAAGTCAAACTCAGTGCACCAAAGTTTCTTTCAAATTTTAAAGAGAACCACTTGTGAACAATTTCATAGAGAATTATGCCTTTTTTATCTTGGTCCTGGCTTTCATCTCATTTGAATGCTGACAAAGTAATACAGGTCCGGGTAAGAGAACGCCTAAATTAGAATGGCAAAGATCACAATTCTGTTAAAAATGCTTGGCTAAGAGAAGAATCCAAATTCCAGTAACAGTGTGTACTTCTCAGGAAAATGTATCTAAAGCATCTTTTTTATACTGCTGGATATATAATATTCTATCCACTTTTCCAGCAATGGCATCCATAATACGGAAATATTTCCACTCAAAGTAGTTCTGGTGCCTGCAGCCGCTGCAAACATGAACTCAATGAATCATAACTGATCAGTCAAAGAATTTCCTTAAGATGTTACTTAAGTATTGAAAAAGTGCTTCATGATAGTTTCTATAAGGGTTATAAAGGAAATCCAGTGACCCATGTAGTAATGAGAAATTGATCCCAACCCAGTATGGCTGGCTGGAAGAAAAACACCACAATTCAAATTTCAGTAAGTAGTTCTAGTGTCATTCTCCCAGTCAGAAATTGGATGAGACTAGTATAATAATAATGTCATGACAATAGGCTGTTTGCATTCGATATCCTATAGTCACTTGACATTTCACGACTTACTGACAAATCTAAAGTTTCGTTTTTAAGACAAACATCGGTCTCTTAACAAAAATAGAGAGACAGATCTTATACTGATAGGTTAAAAACTATGGCAAGTTGATTCAAGTATAGTACAAATCACTAGTACAGCACTGAAAAAGATGACAATTATTTGAGCCGGCCAATATTTTCAGCTGAACCAAACCATGTTCTCTCTTTCTCTCTCTGTCTTAAGCTTTTCATAAAAATAACATTTAAGCCAAATTAACAATGCTTAACTCATTGTCATAAACCCTGAATATTTCCATTCATTCAAGTTTTAAAAATTCAAAACTTGAGATATCAAAATAGGTACATGAAATTTATGACGGCCCATGGAAAAAATCATTTGGAACGGTGAGGTGATAACAGATGCCAAATTACTTTGAGTTTAGTGCATACAGATCTGTATATTAAACGACTCCTTGATTTCTTTGCGCCACCTAATTCCGCAACAGAGGGACTAAAATATGGCAAAATGGGCAACATCCTGGGAACAAATAAACCTATAATTAAAAAAAAATTACTCAAGAGTTCCTTTCTGTAGTCTGAAATATGAAATGGACTATTTCCACATATGAAGTAACCTGACTTTAAAATTGTAAGGTCATGGACATTCTTTTCATTCAATTTTATTTAAGACTGAAATCAAGTGACGATCACGATAGTTAATGCTTTACTGTGGCTGATGCCTGACTCCTATTATTAAATACTAGGTGAAATTTCCTTTTCGAAACTTACAAAATACTCCCGTCGATATAAAAAGTTGAAAAACATGTGCGCTCCGTGAAATGAAATGCAAAAATAATAGCTTCTACGTGTTCAGGCGATATATGCTCGACATAAGTCTAACACTATACACAGTAAATTATTACTGAAAATGGCACATTATTTGGAAATTTGCTAATTCGTCAAGCTTCAACTCAGAGTGTGAACTGTGCTGATACGCCTAATGGTCTCGGTTGCATAACAAGGGCGAGTCATAATAACATCTATTATCTGGAATGCGCTCGTCATTGTAGAAACAATACGCTTAAATTACTTGCTGATGCATTGTATTTCCTCTGCGCTTTATAATTTCCATTTTCCATAATTGTTCGTCTTTTTACTTTGTCCTGAGACTGACATCATGGTGCACAGGATATTCCCAGAGGCACTCTATCCCCCTTACCTATAGTCACCGCAGAGTATAAATTTTATAATACTTAGGGGATCAGTTGTCAACTAGTTCATAGCTCTCTGAGTCTTTCCACGCAGGCATGATGTGTGCCCCTGTGCACGTGTACAATTCATATCCAGAAGTCTCTCTGCTGTTGGTGACTCAGCCTTCCCGGATTCCTCCTCATGGACCAAACTCATGGCATTCTTGACATTTTGAGTATTGAACTGGAATGCTGTCTTTAAAGGCCCTGATCCGGCCAATGTTTTGGTTCTTTCAATGCCAGTCACTCCAACATGGTCCGGAGAGAATATCTAAGTGAAGGACTGGAGATGACCCCTCTGTATAATCAGGAACCAGTTCCTCTTAAACTGCCCGCCCTGGATTTTCTGAAGCATGCTTCGCAAGTCCCTGAGGACGATTACACGTCTGACATTAGATGTTTTCTTCACGCGTCGGGGTCAGTTTTCCTTCTCCTTTCCGCACCCCCCTACGTTAAATGATCATTTGCGTAGGCCTAGACTAGTATCGCTTTCCATCTGCAGAAACGCTTGTGTTTTGCCCTCATTCGATTTTCACTTTTCAAATTTCTCACTTTTGTTAGTGGCCAAACTAAATATTTTTACAAATCTTGAATTACCATTTCCATATAGTCACCAAAGGAAAGGTTGATGGATACCAATGACGAGCTCATTGTCAATTTCTTTTGTTCTGAAGGAAACAGCGCTTGTGGGAGTGGAGAGGGTGGGGGAAGTGGGGGAAGGGAGGATTTCTCCCGTTGGGACGTGAGTGTTGAAGACCCCGGATGTTATGGTAGTGACTTGCAAAGTTGTGATTTTATTAAATGAAATAAGTAACATCACAATTTAAGTGGCCCTGCCAGTCATTACAGTTTACATGGCTGTGTGGAAGTGGTAAGAGTGTAGTTTAGACTATTCATGAGAGTTCCATTACTTTGACAAAATGAGCCCTTTCAGAAGTGTCGTCATCACACAAATAATAAAATAATAATAATGATTTACAAGTCTCGTATCCAGGCTAATACTCGCTCATCCAACTTCACACTATTATTACTCCAGCAGGCCTGATCACTCTAGGACTTTCTCAACTCCTCTGGGAGCATTCAGTGCCGCTGCCATTTATATAGGCGCTGATCACTAGCATTCGAACACTATCTTTCACTATTATAGCTAGGTACCCATTTCACAGACGGGTAGACTGAGGAATAAAATGTTTTTCCAAGACACTTACAATATGACTGTCGTCGGGAATCGAACTCACGAGATATAGAGGTGGATGGTCTACTATGTGTCTGCTGCATGTTCTCGTTGTATGCGCAGATAATAAGATATCAGGAGTTCACTAGGAAATTGGGAATTAATAAAGCTGAAGATGGTACTTACAGATAAAAATCTAACAGGTGTGCTCCTTTTTGGTATCTTAGATACTGAAAATTATAAAACACAGAAAAGACAATAATGCATCATAATTTAAGCAACTTGATTTCATGATAAAGATCACATGCCAGATGACAGATTTTTCAAAATCATAAATTCATCAAGATCATAATTCGCATTTAACATTGTATGGCGCTGAATCGCTGGGGTCCTTGCCACCAGTTTTAAGCTGATCCAGTTCCTTTCACAAACGGGTGGTTGATGGAGGTCACGGTCTGCCTCTTGTGATTCTTGCAATCAATAAATTTCAGTATTACTCATATTCCTACCAGTAACACCAGAAATAGCACGAACAGATGACGAATGTGTAAAGGTAGATGCAGATTACGATACATTACCATGAATACATTCTTATACTGGACTAACCTGTTTCTTATGCAGGGGCAGAGGCCTCAGAAGTTATGGTAGTGAAATGCAAAGTTTGTGTTTTCATTAGCTGAGCATCATATTTAAAATGGCTATAAGCAAATGATAAAAGTGAACTTCCACGCAATCATATGCAAGGAGTAATTTTTTAAAAAAGTATTTTCTTCCACGCAGAATGATAATAGTGAACAAAAAGTTAACTGGACGAACTTCAATAGATCTGCGGGATAAGTAGGTGTCCAGAGATGTACCTATGACAGGTATCACAAAGATGCTGGACAGCACTAGATAAAGCAGAACCGACAATATGAAATTCAAGCCAAATACATGCTGTTTGGTAGTAGAGTTCTGTAGCCTTTCAAACAATGAGTTATATATAAATGAGAAATTTGTACGAAAAATGGTCTTTCATTGGCCTGTTAAGTAATATATATTATCAATAATTTCCTTCATATTTCAAAATATCGTCTTAAACGCACATTTAAGTGATATGCCCAAAACAATCCATAAGCAAAAACATCATTTAAGGCAACAAACATTTCAGAAAATACTTATCTATTAATATGTTAGTTGAGATTCTTAGCAGGTGTATCAACAATCCCCATCAATTTTTATCTTGAGGCAAACATTGCTGTAGGTATGATGAGAGCAGCAAAGGTGGTGAAGACAAAATAATGCCAGTTTTCCAGGGTGAAAAATAAAGAAATTAAAGATGTGTTTTTGTCTCACCTAAAATACAACACTTTTCTTATATGGTTTTATAAAACCATGCTTACAGTTTGGTTGTTATTATATATACAGTATTAGATCAAAATTATATTTATATTAAAGAACATGCACCAAAATGCCAAATGGTAAGAGAATGAACCCTCTCACAAAAAGGAAGGCAATGAAACCGGAAAATATACAGATCCCAAATCAACATAGCTTTGTAAATGTCTTTTATGAATATATGAAGTTGGATTAAAAAGTTTGTAGCCTCGCTCAGAAAACACTGGATTCTGACAAAAGGAATACATTGTTCTTTATAATGTTCCTTATGAGACTTCACTAAATTTCAATATTATGCAGCTTTTCTATGGTAAATGTTAGGATTCTAAATGAGGCAGGAGTGTGCTGTCTGAGAAAAACTGAGGAACAGGAATGTCATCCTGGATCTGAAAAACAATCGATGGATATTTATGGGGTTTTAGCGCTTACACTTGGGAATGACCACCTTTCTTCTTCAGTTTTCAAGAAATGAGCTTCCGACATAAAGCAAGGCAGGACAAACGCTAGTACCGGTCGGCAGTCTGACTAATCAAGAAGTACAACAATTAACAATCGAATGAAATTTGTCGAAAGCTCTTAACTGGTAGAAGTATTATGGTCTGCTGTAGCAGAGACAATAGGGATCAGTTATAGTTCATTAAGTTAGTTATAGCTAGTTTTGGCTTCAACTGATTTTTATCTCTTTCAGAGACTGAACGAACACTATCGAGGAGATGGCATAGATTAGGACATATTTACGTGTGCCGCAAGAGTTACATCGTGGCACTTTTAACATAGAAAATACTGAAACTTCTGACAATGCGCACCGAGCCTAATTTAGAATCCTGTCAGGCGCCAATGAAGAATTAAATCATAATACATCTCATGGCGTAGTGTCATAAGGGATATTGTTGAAGACTCTTAATTATCCAATTTTGTCAAAAATCTTCTGGTTTCTGGCGAGGCCACAAACTTTTCGATCCACGCTCGTAAATGTATATGTTAAATCAAAACATTCACAATTATTAAGAAACCTGCATGTTCTTAAAGCATGGTAATATCCCGGTATTCCCACTGTGTAATCTTGAAGAGGTTAGATTAAATTTGTGAATCAGTTGAGTGTGAATGAGACTATTAGTCAAACCATAAAATAATAAAAGACACAGAAATATGTCTACATCATTATCATTTCCAATCCCAGTTTATTCTGTGTTAGATAGGGGCTTCATTACTAGGGGGGAGTCTGAAAGCAAAGGATACATAAAATTCAACAAAGTTTCTATCCATCATGAAGATAAACAAATGAAAAACATTAACCTGAAACTAAAAGACAAGCCTGTAGAGTACAGACTTAAGACAGCTTCAACACTTAAACAACAACACTTTAACACTCCTGAAATTGTTCATTTAATAAAAGCTGTAAAATGCACTATCACAAGAACTTATTGTTTCATCACAAACAAGTGTATAAGTGGGACGAAAACTGTCCAACATCACACATACTTAAACTTTAGGTTTAATCTCATTATAACCAATGAGAAATTTTAGTAAAATGACCACACCATTTAGGCTTTCTGGGAGGTTTGGGGAATCAAAAGTGAATAAATTTCTGGAAAGTGGTTTCTAGGGGCTTTAACATCAACACACACTAATTTAAAAAAAAACCCACAGAAATGCATAAAAGTGTACTGATTCTGAAGTATCAGAATCATAGATAAGCGAAAGAACAATGGCTGAATAAAATATCCTCAGCAACGCTAAATATTAGGTGTCAGGATAACTCGCTCCGTCATTTAAGTTCGCCTAATACAGGTTGAGCATTCCAGTAACTGATGCCAGAAACCCAAATTTATCGTAAAGATTGTTAATGATGTATCAACTCAGGACCAGTTCTTCTAAAAAAAAACCCCGCATTTACCTTAATGGTCAGACTGAGTCATATCACTGGTTTTTGTTTTTTTAATCTAGTGGTGTTAAGGCAAAAATCCTAGTTTTAAGAAGTTACTAGTTACAAAGTTTCTGATAGTGTTAAATCGCTTTAAAACTGAATGCGCTTGGCATAAACTAGACAAAAACTGCGTATTTTGTAAGCTTAAAAATTAATCTTTATACAGTATTTGTATTATAAAATAATTATGTGGACACCAATGCATTTATTCGCTAAAACATTCGGGTAGGAGAAGTTGGCAACAACAGGTTGTAAAAGAAACGTCACAGAAGTATTAGTAGACTTACTGTACGGCCGTCACACCCCATGTGCTCGATTTCGCCGTAGCTTCATCCTTTCCTTACTCCTTCTCCTTTGCTACAAAACTGACAAAAAGGCTCACTCACTTAACATCAAAACCAAGTTTGTCCGTCGCGCTATAAATTCATCACATGTTGTATTATCGTAAAGACGCCAGCCTGCATGCCCGTCCACACACACTGCGTCAAACCAGCCAATGTTGGCGGGCGAAAGACACCCGTGGAATCAAGCAACTACGGCGCTCCGAGGTCACAGAATAAGTAGATCATTTCAAATTATTGTTGCCTTTTTTAAGGAGGGGGGGGGGTCATGAGGGTGATTTTTCCAATTGCCACATTTTAAAAAAAAATTAACTATCATTTTTTAATTCAGCATCTTCTAATTAGTATGAAACAGTGAAAAAATATCATGTTTATTCCTTGCTTGCTATGAAAATGACCGCCATCTTGAATTGTTACATGAAAATATGCCATTTCCAATAACCATCTCCTCCGTCAAATAAAAAAGCTATCCATTCAAAACTTTACACAGACATGTCCACAAATACTCTCTCAATACTAATAGAGAGCTTTTTTGGACATCCTGATAACATTTTATTTTACACTGCTACAAAACTGGGGTTCCACTAATAACTAATTTTCATAATTTAAAAAAAAAACCACCACCACGAATTTCAGAAAATTTAAACAAATAACCCAACTATCTCTTTATTAATTTTTATGTACACATTTGGAGGTGTTACATACAAAAAATGACTTAGATTGGTCCAGAAATAACGATGGAGATACGAAATTTGTTATAAAAAATACAGTTTTGAGAAATCGGCCATCAAAAATTTCAAGTGTAACGAAACAAAGCTTCAATCACCATCTTCAGATGCATTTTTAAGACAAAAAATGGATTTTTCTGCAGTCAACAACACTTTGTCTAGATTCTAGACATTTCAAAGTACCGAAAAACAGCAAAACCCTGATTTCGATAATTTCACCCCAAAACCTCATTTTCAGGATCCGCCCCCTCCTTAAGTTTTTACTTTCAAAACGTGAATTCGCCAAACTCCCCAGAGGCACAACACGAATAACAACATGTCTTTTGTGAACTATTTTTTCAACGTTTTGGTTAATTTTGTAAACGTTTGACTGTACTCCGTGGCTTCATCGCGGCGTTCTCAATATATATTTTAAAAAAATGGCTTATTATTTTGTTCAAGTGGTTAACGCAAAATATCTGCGGGTGAGAAAATAACGTTTTAGAAAGACAACCCACCTTATGGAGCTCTGTGAAAAATAAAAAAGACTGTTTTGGTTGATTTACGTCACCTGTGAGCCTTTTACGTCGCACTGCGACAACCCCTCCCCCCCCCCCCCNCCCACACACACACACACACACTTTGGACTCCAGAGGCTGGGGTAGGGGAAGGAGAGTCCTTTACTTTCACAAAAGTAAGTTTAACTTCCAATCTATCATTAATCAACTGCATTAAATGTCAAAACACATGTGGAAGTTGAATGAATGGACGAAATGAGTGGACAAACGATTGAATAGACGGAAGAATGAATGAGTGAACAGACAGAGCAGTGGATAGGTGCATGGACGGATGGATAGATGGACAGACGGAGAAACTGATCTCAGGTGAACAGAACTGCAATGGACGAATGACAGATGGATGTTTAAAAGTTCAAAAGAATTGATACATGGATAGTAAGGTGAGCGAGTGGGTGAGTCAAAGGATGCATTGATGACACTTCAAACGAATGGATCGGTCGACAGATAGATAAACTGACATCGGATAGATTAATCGTGATGCTATGTGTAAGAACTGTTCGTTTTGTCATAATAGCAACACATTTTGCATGCATCTAGAGTATGACATTCCACAACACTTTTGATATAGAGCCACCCCAAAAACATCCTTGAGCGACTGTAGCTGGCATTTTGCTCCTTTCCTGAAACTGCTTCTCGCATCAGTATTTTCGTAACTTTGGGTGGTAGGATAAATCTTTAAGTATATGTTCTCAGGGTCAGCGCATTGAAAAAAATACGTTAAACACCCTAAATACAAGTTTAAAAGCAATGAAGTCGATTATTTATTCAAACTAATTCTCCACTGTCTAGTAGTGACTTTAATACAAAATCTTTAAACGTTAATGGTTCTGAAAGTGAAATAATGCTATACCATGTAATAATATTGGTGATGACCCATCAGACAGCTTGAAACAAACTGAGGTGGAATGAAAGTGCGAATGAAGGTGTATCGAAAGTACCTCTGACAATGAAGTTGGCTTGCAGGGAAACGATTGCACTATGAATTCCAAGTATTTGTTAAAAATATTAACATTTCTTTGTCCTGAAAATATGAAATGCCAGGGTGGTAACATATCGTACCAGTGTAAACAATAATTTTGTCTCAATCTTCACAAATCACCCTCAAACACATTGTATGGCAAGTGTTCCTGCTGCTTTGAAAGAGGAATGTTAAAATTCCCGAAACTAATTCAGAATCATTATTTTGTGGATAGGTGTTAAGTAAAACGTCCTTACTGTGTTTTCCCCATATGGCAGTCGGTACTCCGACTAAAACTGCACTTGACGAACTGAAGATGAGATTTGTAATGCGTTATTATTATTATTTTGAGCGATTTTAACACTACCATGTTTAACTTGTCTGAAGATCTTGCGCAGAAGATGTAAATTGCATATGGATGTAATTAATGTTTACACTTGACAACCATTAAACATTTCTCCCGCGCTTCTTTACACAGTTGCAGACAAGACAAGTACTAGGCTGTATGCAATCATGGATAACCTGTAGAGTGTAATCACTGGACCACTTTATGGCATTGTGGAGGCGGGATGAGAGCCAGTCCCTGCTGTGCACCACGTCTTGACTTAAAAAAAACAACTGTAGAAGCATTGTTCTTTCTTTCCCAATTAATTTTCACGAAAAGTCCAAAATGGCTTTTCGCGAAGGGCCTAACATTGGGGAACCTCTCATGTTTTCTCACGTGTGTTTGAGCGCACTAGTCTCGAGTACCCGAGAGTAGTTTGGAGTCTTTTATTCTTAATAATCCGGAGTGACTTTACAGGACTATATAAAAGGTGCACTCCTACAAATGCCCAGATTCGGTCGCGATGTTCGCAAGATCTGTGTAATCTCGGGGAAAATGAGACAAAAATAAATTTAAAAAACCTGAATGGACTTCTTTTGGGTCGGCTGAGCTGTAAAGGATAAAATTTACGGTACCTTGCTAAAAATTCACCTCGCTTGAAACTGACTGGCAGATTTTCAGGCTTCTTTGTCTAAACCGAGAATAGGACCTCGTATCTACATATTTCGATTTAATCTACTATATTTTGTTCATGGGAGATGTGGTGGAAGCAAGGCAAAAGATAAGGGTTAGCTTACGTATGAAACATAGAGTGTTATTGATAAGTGTAACACTGTCATGTCTATGTCACTGGAATGTATGTATACATGAGTCCAGTCTCCTTATTTCAGACGAACATTATGCAAATGAACTCAGCCTTTTAGCTAGTATTGAGCCACGGTAAGTGTTAATATTGCCAGTGACCAGTCAGAGATGAAAAACTGGCAACAAATGAGAATCTTGACGGAAGTTGGTAATTAGCGTAGACAGTTCCCTTTTTTTTCCTTTTTCCAGTCTTGCAGTCATTGCATTAACGATACTCCTTTTTGAAAACTTTGATTACCAAAACAAGGGTGCAGATATCAAAATATGTGATTACGAAAAGGGTGCAGATATCAAAATAGTTACCCTGCGACATAGGGCTTTTGAAAGAAGCAGTTTTACTAATGGTGACACAAAAATGACCGCTTTGGTTAGGTTGCTTCATTGACCGCTGTATGACTCAGTCATGATTCAGTGACTCAGTGGTGTAGCGTAATAATATTCACGGTATTCATTGAATGCCTCAAAATTTAAGCAAGTGGTTACGTAGCCAAATAAAAGCATAAATTTATTTAATTTCCATATACTTTTGCCTCTATTCATCTTGTGTATCAAACAATCTTAAAAACACATTAAAACATAATCTTAATTCGACACTGGCCTGATTACCATCTGACACCTGACTCTATAGTCCAGTACTAGCCTCTTACATGGCATATTTCTTTGCGTTGTTGTTGTTGTTGTTGTTGTTGTTAACAACGGGACTAGAGAACAGAAAGCCGAAAGATAGGAAAGTATTATAACTTCATATTTCTGGCGCTGAAGAATCAAAGACCGTACCAATTGAAGTCATGGATGTTTAAGATATCATTTAAGTTCTATCCACAACGTGACAATTTATGTCAGTTACATATATCTGTGTAAATTTCATATCTGAACCATACTTTTGTTAATTCAAAATACGTAACATTCCTGGATCGTTTATGCGTGCCACTCCACGGCAGGTTGATATCACTAACAACATTAACAAGGCTTAGGCTGACATCCCTTCAAGATAGTTCAATCATGAAGGTTGCCATCATGCTCTCCAACCTAAGATCGTTGCTATTTAACTTTTTTTTAAAGTACAGAATTGTTCAGTCTGCATCATTTAGGTATGAAGATGCCAATAGCACCAGGCATAAAAATATACAATTTTAAATAGTCCCTATAAAATCAGAAAATTGGCCATGGGTAGGGGGGGAAAGGGGTTGGATTTTAATTTCAAAAGCTTAGATAGGTGCAAATATATGTGTAGACTCAGAATAGGTGAGGTTTAGTCACTCTAGTATAAAATTTGTGATTGTTGCTAGGTGGGTAAAGTTACCCTGTTTACTGAGTGAAAAGGCCTAAAATATTAGGTTGTCTGCTTCACTGCCTAAGTTCTCAAAATCTAACTGGTTCTGGTGCATTTTTCTTTGTGTCAAAATTTGGAGGAAGAGCTAAACAACATATTTGGAAAGTATTTTGACACGGCACCCCAGGATAAGTTAATGAGAGGTGTAAAACCTAATATAGCCAACAGTGAAAAATACATTGGCATCTTCATACCT
>JAWQUT010000690.1:50699-73961 GCA_033807755.1 Ellobium chinense
CCCAACTTAGGCGATGTACCCAGATCTAAATTCCATCAGTATTACCTTCATTGACTCTAGTATTAGTATAACTATTAGATCTACTCTACCCCCTACCCCCACTCCTAGTACTCCACCCCATTCCCAAACCGCTACCCAACTTAACATTTGCCCTTTGTCATTGAAGTTAAGAAGTTAGTTTTTATTCAGTAGATTTAATTCTGCCTTAGTTTTAAGGAAATATTTCTCATCTATCATGAAGCCTTCATTTTCTTACAAATTTATTGAATGGGGTTGTATTACAAATATGATCATAATTCATGACTGGCTTTAAGTAGAGATCTGAAATTTTGCAGTTAGATGTAGAGTTGGTATAGAAATGTAGCAGTGCCAGTTGAATACAATCACTTAACCACTTCTACTATTCAGGTATGAAGATGCCAAGAGCACCTGGCATAAAAATATACAATTTTAAATAGTCCCTATATAATCAGAAAATTGGCCATGGGTAAGGGGGAAAGGGGTTGGAATTTAATTTCAAAGGCTTAGATAGGTGCAAATATATGTGTAGACTCAGAATAGGTGAGGTTTATTCACTCAAGTATAACATTTGTGATTGTTGCTAGGTGGGTAAGGTTATCCTGTTTACTGAGAGAAAAGGCCTAAAATATTAGACTAGGGTGTCTGCTTCATTGCCTAAATTCTTAAAATCTAACTGGTTCAAGTGCATTTTTCTTTGTGTCAAAATTTGGAGGAATAGCAAAACAACATATTTGGAAAGTATTCTGACACGGTACCCCAGGGTAAGTTAATGAGAGGTGTAAAACCTAATATAGCCAACAATGAAAAATACATTGGCATCTTCATACCTTTATAGAGACTCGGTGGCCGAGTAGCTAAGCGTGCTGGCTTTTTGACGCACACTAAATATGCATAGGTTCAATTCCGCCCAGATTTTTTTTCTCTTTACTCTGCCAGCAAATCAACGTTTTTATTTTTCATCACTAGTACAGATAAATCTAATTATATGCTGTATAATATTCTCCCCTAAATGCAGTGTAATAAGACTGTAATGCTACTCATGGAGCAGGAAATTACTCACACAAAGCCCCCCCCCCCCCCCNCCAAGGAGTAAGGAGCTTCTAAATTTTAAATATAAAACAAGTCTTACTATAAGTGTCTGGAAAATGTTCCCTGCTTCTCTGGATAAAAACACAATCCCCCAGCATTTTTATACATCGACGGATCCATGATCAACCATTTAAAATCGCTGCATTTAGGGCTCTTATTACTACTTTACTGAAATCGGTGGCCTTGAAAACATAGCAGCCGATACCAAAATAATTATACAACCATGCTGAGTTGCCGTGTTATTGACGAAGGAAGCATTTTCACTAATGGCGGCAAAAAGAAATGATCTCCACGGTCACCATGAGACGCTTTCATTGTGGTTCCATATATCTTTTCCATTCTGGATGTATGAAATTTTCATGCAAATATGAAAAAAACAAACGATCACCTGGCAGTATTTTTCAACATGTGCACTGCACTATCATTAAACCAGTATAATTTTTTGCATTTGTAATACAGATTACTACTTTACTGCAATCGTTGACCTTGAAAATATGGATACAGACACCAACATTTTTATATAGTTCCGGTGATATAGAAGTTAGATAAATATCACGCACGGGCTCAATTCTGCGCAGATTATATTTTTTTTCTCACTTTACTAGCCCAGCAAATTTAATACCTTTATTTTCTGTGAGTAATGCAGGGTAAAATCTACCTTGGCAAATTTTTGCGAGGCAAGTGAAAACTTTGGTGCCAAATATTTGTAAAATTTGGTGCTTTTATAACAGAACAAACAATTCCTTCACGGACGGACGGACGGACGGACGGACGGACGGATGGACGGACGGACGGACGGATGAGATGGATGAAACACGTGTTTGCTTATTATGAATCTGCATATTGATTAGCAATTCTAATGCATCTATGTGGAAGGGCACACCTTTAAAATAGTCAAGGTAAACCATCTTAATCCTCTTTTGTCTGCAAGCAGGCATGCATGGGCAAAGATGTCCAACTTTATCGGATGTCTAGCCATTGTTTTGATGGGGCCCGACAGATGATGGATGATCAAGGTCTATTATTTTGGCTTTTTTTGAGGGAATGGCATACCTATGACCGTGAAAAATCATTCCAATCCCCGTGTTGAATAATGATATGATGCCAGGTAGGGACAGAGTGAACTTTTTCTGACCTAATGAAAACAGTTTTACTATCTACATGATGTGCCGCAAGAGTGTTGCTCTTTTTGTATTTCACAGGTTACATAACATCAGTAATTTTAAGGTTGGATAAAATTTAGTAGTTATTATAATTATTTTTTTTTCAGATCACAGAGAAGCGAACATTTCGCCTCAAGGGAAAGAATAAATGAGCCTCGGTATATCATTTAAGCTGAGATCTGCGCAAAAGGTTAGACAGGATTAAGTTAGCTTACTTCTTTAGGATAAATGATGGAGCCTTTAAATATATTAAGATTTAACCTATACTTTAGGACTGGAATGCATAAAGGGTCAGGTTTAAGGAAATGATTTCCAGCTAATGCTTTAATTATCATGAACATAATTAGAAGCTACAAGGCATGTGGGTGAGAGTCAAAGTAAAGGAGAGAGCTAGAAAAATAAGAGAGTGTGTGTTAATATTGCTGTGCGTGACTGAGTACAAGTGAGAGTAGGATGAGAATGAGGATGAGGACTGAGGGATTAAGTATCATGTGGGGAGGGGGGGGGNGGGGGGGGGGGGGGGGGGGGACGAGTGTCCGACTTAGGGGGCATTTTAATGTTTGGGTGAATGAGAAAGGCTATGTTTAGGGTAGGCTAGTGTTTGGGATGATTGAGAAGGAGTCGGAATTGACAAAAGTTTAACTGAAGGTCAGCAAAAGGTCCACGGTAAGGTGAAAGATGCCGAGGCAATAATTTCGGTGAAGGTGAGCTTTATGATCAAGACATGACTTTAGGTTAGGGCAAGACTTTTTGAGTTAGGATGAGGATTTGGTCTTGCCGTAATTTTTTTTCCTTGGCGTGCTCCTTCCGATAGATGTTAAAATTTATTTACCACCATGAGTATACTGACTCACGCAACAAACTGTACTAAACTGTATTTCCACAATTTCTTCCTTCCTTCGCTCCTTCCTTCCTTCCATCCATCCATCCATCCATCCATCCATCCATCTCTTTTTCCCTCCCTCTCTACCTCCCTCCATCCATTTATACTGAATAGCCATCTACCTGCCCTTAAATATGTCCATCAATTTGTCCGTCCATTATCTGTCTCTCCATTCGTTTGCTCATCTGTCTCCGTCCATTTACCAATCCATTTATTTACCCATGCAAATACTTATCTGCCCTTCCATCTATACATCTTGCGTCCAGATGGAGTAACCGATGATAAGCCAGTCGGGCAGGCAGACGGTGGATAAGTGACTTGAAAGTCATTAGTTTTTCATCAATCTGTCCGTTCATCTTTCTATTCGTCCGTCCATCAGTCTCCATCCATTTATTAACTAATCAAATTACTTATCTGTCCCTCCTTTTTTCGCCCATTCAAGCTTCTATCCATCTGTCAGGTCGTCTGTCTGCCTAGCAGTCTGAAAAATGTCTAGCCATCATTGATTCCTTCATTTGTCTGTATGTTCGTCCGTCCGTCCGTCAATCCATCCACCCTCACATCTTTTGTTAATTCGTCTTATCGTCTGCCTGATTGTTTGTCCATCCATCTGCCCTTCTGTCCGTTTGTTTGTCCGCCTATCTCTCGATATATCCAATCTTTCCCAATAATCAAAATCAAATAAATTCAGTTTATCATCAAACCTGACCCAACTTCCGAAAAGTCATAAACTGACAGCGTATCGCTGTGATTGTGGTTTATCACGCATCGTTCATCAAAAATTAAATTTGCCTACGAGTGTATGGGGAAGTTGGGGGAGAGGGATGTCACTGTATCTAAATACTAAATTCTCCAAATAGATGCTGCGTGATCGCTCAAAGGTATTTCAAACACAAACAAATGTGTCATCTTACAAGTAAGCAATGTAAAATGGGAAATGACTGAAAAATAATTGAACATCAGCTCTTCAAAAACAGAGGAAAACGATTTTTCTCAATTCGTGATTTTTGGCGACCCAGTCCCCCTATTCGACCTCAACAACACTATTTAAATAAAAAAAAACCAGTGAAATCTCAGGAAGAAGTAGATTACTGGCAGTGGCGGCTCATGCCCCCAATACTACGCATTCTTCGTTTTCCGAATTACATTTTACCCAGCACTGCACGGGTAGCACTTGATGAGCCGCCACTGATCACTGATCCCTAGCTGAAGCTTCGATCTTGGGGTCTTAAACCATGGGCATGCCTTCCTTTCCTCCACATACATTGTAGTTACAGATAGAAGCCCAGGCAGTTACAGATAGAAGTCCCAGGCAGTTACAGATAGAAGACCCAGGCAGTTACAAATATAAGTCCCAAGATGGACTGCTCAAAAACTCTTACAACACAAACTGCATATACAGTTTATTAAACATTGACAAATATAACAACAGATCAGCAGTTTTTCTTTTAAGCTCCTTGTTGTGCCTATTCTCTCACTGTTCAACTCTCAAAGCTTCTTCCACTTCTCCTTATACCCACTTGCAGTACAGAGTTGGAGGAGAATGATTTAATCTTTTCACTTGAAAACAACACGTCTATATTATAGCATTAATTATCAAATTTTAAAAATGTTCACAAGTTGTGAAAGAAAGAAGACATGGCCTTACATACCATTCAGGAATGACTTTCAGTATCCCTACAAAGAGAAAGGAATACACACATAAACTAACACAGGAAAAGAGCTCTTCTATCACATCAATGCTTGGGCCACTAATTACCTTCCATCTTCCCTATCTCGACTGTACTGGCCATTTTGATCCCTCTCATCGTCATCATCTCGGCCCCTCCTGTCTCTGTCCTCTCTATAATCTTGACTACGATCGTTCCTATAACGATCGTTCCTATTATCACTGTCATCTCTCTCATTTTGACCATGATCATTCCATTCAGCAGGGTCTTTTCTAATTTGACTCTCCTGACCCCGCCCATCCCTTTGGTCATCTCCACGACGGATGTAGTAATCGTCATTATCGTTGCTTTGGCCGTGATTGTTGTTTCTATTTGGAGCATCCCTAGGCTCCACTTTTCTCCGCAGCTTATCTATCTCGTCTTGTAGATCTTGAACTTCATTTTGACGCTGAATGAGAGAATGAAAAAAAAATTACAAACAATAATAATAATAATAATAATAAAGAGAATTTTTAAAAACAATAACGAGATCTGATGAGCTATTCATGTTTTAATTTAATCTGTCATTCAAAATCTATATGGATGGAGGCATGTTAAAAATCTCGGTTGACCCAGTAGCTTCAATAACACAGAAGAATATCCCTATCATCAATACAATAACTTTTCTGTTGATTTTTTTTTCACCTGGTAAGGGATCTGAATCCGCAACCTCCAGTTTCTTAATTCAAAAGTTAAAACAAATGTTAGAGGCACATTTACTGATAGCCTACTTCGCACATAAAGTAGGTACTCTAAACCACTTTTATCTACACTACGAATAAGGCAATAATAAGATAATAAAAGTCCCATTACTGTCTATTTGGCTCACCTCATGTGAATCCCCACAGTCTTTATACCAGCACATCTTACATTTACTTCGAGAAATAAACGACATTAATTGCCTTATAGATAAGAATGCCTATGCCAATTGTCCGTACCATCCATATTTCATTTTACTGGCTACCAAGAACAAGATTATTTTTTTTATCAGTACCTAAGTACAAATACTTCGTCCTCGGCTCTTCATGAAGTTAAGCCCTTGTCAATGAATTCTTAAAAAACACAGACAGCAGAAAGAAAATTGAAACAGCTTTGAAAATGGCTTTTGAAACAGCGTGGTCAAAGAGTTATGACTATAATAGGGATATAGAATTGCTGTCAACATTTTGTAAATAATACCTTTAGGTGAATATTTTATTCGTATTCTCCAGCGTCCACTGCCTCTAAAATCTGGCCACGGCAGAGGTTGATTTTCCTCGATATGGACGTTTTAAAGAGGGTCCAAAAGATTTTAATGACCCAATTGACTGGGCTTATTGCATGAGCAATCACTGCCTGTATGTGTGAACCATAATACACAATATCGCAGCTATTATTATTGTCACTGTGAACTAATTGGCAGGTCAATGCCTGTGCGTACATCCAGTAACAGTGGCATTCTCATGCTAAAAAAATGATAACTATTACTGTAACACACAGGGTGTTTGAAAACAAAAACAACATTAGCAATTTTGTCTAAATAATCCCAGAAAACTTTAGCAAATTTCCCAATACTTTTACAGAAATAATGCGAATTTGTTTGTTTGGCAAGAAGTTTTCAACATTCATTAAAAAGATGATAAAATATTCTTAAATATATCACTCTCACACACACACACACACACACACACACACACACACACACACAAAGACATATACACACACACACACATGGAATAATTCACACAGCATGACGTTACAGTTGTACACACTACACATATACAGACACAAGCACAAATTACAAAATGCATTGAATAAGCAGAAATCTATACNAAATATATCACACACACACACACACACACACACACACACACACACACACACACACACAAACACACACACACAAAGACATATACACACACACACATGGAATAATTCACACAGCATGACGTTACAGTTGTACACACTACACATATACAGACACAAGCACAAATTACAAAATGCATTGAATAAGCAGAAATCTATACTTTAGATTGTTAGAACTAAGGGTAAATGTTAAATACACAAAAAAACGAAACGAAGAAAAGCAGCAAGTTCTGCCCTGCCAGAGGTTTTGAAGCAAGTGCAGCAAATCTTGTCACACCCTCCCCCCACTCCACCCCCAGCATGTCCCGATCAAATCCAAGTAAGATCAAGTAAGAAAAAGATAAAGAAGATTATCTCATCCGCTATACAGAATCGAATCACAAGAGGGAATAAAGTAATATTTCATGAACAGCTTTTAGTCAAACTCTCATACATTTCACACAGCATTTAGTTCCGTTCCTTTCATGACGCGAAGCAGTATAACTTATGTTACCGATAGTCAATTAATATGGCAAGAGACAAAAAAAAATTTCATCGCGCATCACTCTTTACCCTGATGACCAACATCTCGGCTTCGACAGTGGGTGTTTAGTTTGACTTGGATAAGTTCATAAGAATGAAAAATTATAGGATGAACAATTAGGCTGACAAAAAAACCAACAAAAAACGACAACAAAAAACGAGAAAGTTTCCAAACTGAATATCTCTGAAGTGCTATGACAAAGAGACATAAAAAGCAAAACTGATGAAGACAGAACTAGTGTAATGATATGACTTTTGCGGGTGCAGAAGTGCCCAGGATGCCGAATATATCTGATAAAGCAGTTACAGGGCTTCCTACAGAAGCAATTTAGGATCATAGTTCTGTCTCACAGTACGAAATTTGAGAGGAATCATTTTGTTGCCATAACCAAAATCTTATCAATTTGTACAGACGATCGAACGATTGCGCCGTCATAATGTGGGCATCTAGGAGGCTTAATGCAGCCACACTCAGCCGGTTATAAAAATATTCTACCCTTGTACCGCCATTCAACTAGATATTAGTTGTTTACAGTTGTATTAATTTACTGCTTTCTCATTCATATATCAAAATTATGTGCACAGCTTCTTTGTAAATACTTAACTGAACAATAAAAGTCTTTTAACTTTTTTACACTAAAAGTATTTTTTCTTGATAAATCTGTTTGTTTATCTCATATGTACATTCCAATCAACCTATGTCTAACACATTTCAAGAAAAATCATAAACATCGACATTTCATAAAATTCAAAATAAAATTCACGTTCATTCTTTCGATAATTTGTCAGAGTAAAGATTAATCTCATAACGCTTTATAAATTAGTATGAATCTACTATCAGTTCATTAAATTACTGAAGAGACTAGAAATGAAATGCATCATAAATGTCGATCCTTAAACCCTAAATTTTTTTAGGTTCAGCAAGACATTGAATGACTTGAAAGTTTGAAAAGCAATAAACATGACTCGTGTTACCCACCGCATATTTTCAAAAGATTCTAATTATTCGTGATTCATTTCCCTATGACGTCACTGTTTTGAAAGATCGTATTATCTGTACCAGATTTGAAAAGTTCAGATCAAGAAAATCAGGACTGTGTGCCTAAAACATATGGGAATCGACCTAATATACTGAATTTGTAAAAATAATTACTTCCTTTTCGAGGTAGCACACGTGTCCAATTTTGAGCATTCTTAAAATATGCCCATTTCACCATCCTGGTTTTACGGGCCCATAGCAATGCTGGAAGTGCAGCAAACATGGTATTCGTTTATCTTCCAGCCGAATGATGTAAATTAACACTGCGTTATATTGTGGATTCCGACTCCTACATCCCAACTATCCTACTTCCCTACGACGGAATGGAAGCCAGTGCTTACAGCCTTGTTGCATTACTGGCGTCCTAATAGGAGTTGTCAAACAGACGCCAGTGTTGATGATCATCATTCCGTGCTCCGCGTTCCAACAAGAGACTGATGCAGTACTAGTGTACTGCCTGCCTGCCTCTCTCTCTCTCTCTGTCTCTCTCTGTGTGTGTGTGTGTGTGTGTGTGTGTGTGTGTGTGTGTGTGTGTGTGTGAGAGAGAGAGAGAGAGAGAGAGAGAGAGAGAGAGAGAGAGAGATTCTTATTTGGATGTAAATACGGGATGGACTCTAGTTTGTATTTTTATCTTTGTTAATTTCAAGGCGTCCTCGACGTTTTACTTAAACTGAAATCTTTTTATCAGTACCAGAAAATTGTTCATATTATAAATTCAAATATGACGCCTATGCACATTTATACAACTGAAATTTGTTCTTAATCTCTTCTCAAATTTACAAAGCCTTATAGCACAAAAATGGCTAGCATCCCATATTACAATGACGGAGAAGCAACATCGCACTTCAACATAAACCACTGCATCACAAAGAAGGTGTGCGCTTCATGACTGCTTACTTTTTACTAAGAAACAAGGATACATTTTTGGTTAATGCGCGCTAGTCGCGGCAGGGATGTGTGCGCAATACTAGAGGTTTACTATTAATGTGGCATCTTTTGCGAAGACCAAAAGTGAGAGCTCGGGAAAATAACAGCCTTATATTTACAGTTAAATATTTGTTGGTGGAATTTTTATCAAAGCCTTGTGTCGTAGGAGGATGTGGCAAGAATCAACGGTAGTATGTATGCTAATGAATGAACAAAGATATAAGTATAGCAAGTACCACCCGCAAGTCAGCATTAATTTATAGCATTTCCGCACTAGTCCCTGCCATTTTTGCTTGCCTAGAGACTAATACTTCCTTTGCTTAGGACCGCCCACAGAATAAAAGGACCGGTTCTTTTCCCGCAGCCACAGGGAAACAAACAAACCCAGCCCTGAATTCCAGTGTTTAAACATGTGAAGAGCTGACAAAATCTATAGTTTTTATTTCAAATAGTGGTCTCATTCTGTTTTTAAATGAGAGAGGGAATCATCATCGGTAATTTTGTTTTATGAATTGATCCCCGTCTCGGTAAAGACTGAAGCACTCACTGCTCGTCGGAGCCCCCCAATGCGTCGGTCTAAACCTGGATTGGGAGCGAACAGTCCATAAAACAAAAACACTAACGAGGGTATCCTGTTTCCCGCCCTTCTCATCATTCTTCAAAACGAGCGATGAAAAACTTGCATACACATTTTATTACATGACTATACTTTGATTTGGTCTAGTAATACTAATAGGTAGACAGGCACAGCTCATTATGATAAGAAATAAAGTTTATGCAGCACTGTCGCTGGTGGGCTTATTTGGTCACCTGACTTTGAGAAAACGTCACCATAATTATTAATGCACCATTTTGCACTTTGAATCAAATTTTGATGTCAAATCCAAAGAGAGCTGTTGGTCTCCAAACCGAAAGACTACAGTCCGCTATTTAATTTGCGAGACGCCACGAATGAGGAGTAAATATTAGACCACTTCCGTTAAATTATTGAGGATGGGACTCCTATGTAGCGTCACTGACTTTACTCACACATACCTCCATACCTACGACTGAGTGTAGCCCTCAGAGTCAGACAATTAGATTTTCAAAAAACGGCACCTGGCCCTTGTGCTGTATTCACTAGAGAGTCAAGAGATCATAGTATAATCAAATCTAGTCAAGGTATAAATAAAAACCAAAACAACTGACCGCATAATCTGTTTCAACTTTGCCGACAGAAGAATTAATTTAAAGTATTAACTAATTCTCACTCACATTGCAAATATAACAATGCTATTTTCTTGAAGTGATGAGAAATGGCTCATTTTTTATTTTCTTAGAAATTCCTTCTTAATATCTTTCCATAATGCGAGAGAAATCTGTCGACTCTATAAAAGTTTTTTATCCAGTCACAGAAAATTCTAAAATTCTTCGCAACCGCACAATCAACAGAATAATGCGAAAGACATCTGTCCACTCTATAATTTATTTTTTTCCAGTCACACAAAATTCTGAAATTCTTCAAAACTGCATCATCAACAGAATAGATGTGTACAGGCATACTGGTTTCTAGAAGAATAGTTTTCACACAACTAATTAAGTTAATTCGCAGATATCTCTTTAACTCTCTCAATGAATGGGGATGATTCCCATCACCTGCCACGGTTCAACTTCTTCCAAGCGATCATCTGTACTGCGTTTCGGCGCATTTGGTATCCTCTCACCTCTAGCCCTCTGTCTCTCTCGCTTCATCAATGGAACTAGTACCGTCAGCTGTCTAGAGCTATACCTTTGTAAAGATGTTCAATCTGCCACGTTGCTCCTATTCTTAAAACATGGAATCAGTCTAGTTTCCAGCACCATGTTTTGATTTTCTCCAACACAGCTGTTATTTACCTTTATCGGAAGTGACGATAAAAATAATAAAGTACAACAAAGCGATGCTCCGGTGTTTTCCTTTCACGTCACGTTGCTGTAAAATCACTAAATGTTTGACCAAATCGGAATTACTGTTTTTTTCTATAGATTATTTAAAGAAAAGCGTTTATCAGGAACAAAGGAGAAAGAGACAAAAGACAAATTGGGCCATGCACAATTTCAAAACAATATGTTCGTTAGGGAATCAGATATTAAAGAAAAACTTTGTTCATTTAATTGTGAATGCACTATAAGCATTTCTGACATTAGCGTCTAAATAGGCGCTACACATAAAATCATTTTATCACATTTATAAATGAATGAACAAGGTTTTTCTTCACTATCTTCAGCAGAGAGTGTAGTTTAAGAGAGTGAGTGATTACAGCAGTAATGTCATGATTTGTGTGTCAGTTTAACTCTCGAAAGTCTGGCTGTCAGCTAGAGGAGAAAGTGGTGTGCATGAGGATCACGGTTATGTCTTTGCAGTGGATTTTACTCATGTAATATTGTATTGTAATGCATTATGTTGGTCTACGGCCTAATAAAACCTTTTAACTTGAATTTAAACTTATCTCCTATTGAGCTAATCGTTTTGATATTGTGCATGCCCCCTAAGCCAGTTTGTTTTAACATTTTTTTTTGCCCCGTTCTCCTGTATTCGTAGTAAAAGTTTTCTCAATAATCTTTAGTAAAAAAGTCGCATCTACCGCTTGGTCAAACATTCAGTAATTTCACAATGACATGACGTAAAAGGAAACCACCAAATGATCATTTTCTTGTGAGTTTGTTATTTGCATCGTCATTCTCGATAAAGATAAATACCAACAATGCAGAGAAAACTCAATAACCTAAAATGTGTAGAAATTCAAAGAATTTACTTGTGATACCTATAACGATCCTGCTCAAATTTTCGTGTTTTCAACCTCTAATCGACTTGAATAAATACCGCAAATCTTGACTGTTAATGTATAAAACAGAGTGTGGTAATAAAAGCAAAAGGTTATTGCTGACATTTAAAATCAAGGTTTCTTCCCTACTGTTACCGTTATCAGTCGGAAAGGAGAATGATAGAATCGAAAGATTTTGGTGAACTTGTGAGTGGTGTTTGCTATACTTCATCTTTGTCCTATTTATTAGAATACATATTACCGTTGGCTTTTCACACAACGGCCTCCGACTCAAGACCATTGATAAAAACTTCCACTAACAAATTTCAAACACAAAATGGTTGTAACTATTTGCCCACTGCCCAGTCCTCAAGTCCGTACTTCGCAATAGATGTCACATTTCTAGCAAACATCTAGAGGGTCCGCACACCTTTTCACCGTGACATGCGCGCAGTAAATCAAGAACGTGCACCCTGGGTGCGTTTCTGTTTCTTTCATATTCATCTTGCTAGTCTCAGACAGCCAAAGAGCGGAGTCTAAACACCATTTGTGGGTGGTGCTTGGAAGTTGCATTAGCGTTGTTAGTTGTTAGATAATACAAGTTGGGATCAATTAGGTTGCCAAATTGTCTCTTTCGGAGGCAAATACCAGATTATCATAACATTTCGACATACATTAGGACAGTCAGCAGTAAATGTCTTTGATTATCACCCTTTCTGTCGTCTTATGGACGACAGGACTTGGACAAGGACAAATGTTTGTAAACAGAAGAAAGTAAACCAGAACAATCTTGTTGTTCTTACATCCCCAGTGCATAACAATGGTCTTCTCTTGTGCAACATAAATGCAAGATCTGTGTGTAATAAGGCTGCTTGGATCAACAACTATGTGGTCGAGAATGACATTGATATTATTGTCATAACAGAAACATGGCTTGGTGATAATGACAGTGTTATATTAAATCAGTTGGTCCCCTGTGGCTATTCTTATGTCCAGCAACACCGGAAAAATCAGAAAGGTGGTGGAATCTTCATCCTACATAAGAGTCGTCTATCTGTGACTTAAATAACTCATGAGAATGTCAAGTCATTTGAACATCTGATGGCTGACGTCAAACTTCAAAATCAGCACTATAAATTGTTGTGCATATGTAGGCCACCTCCTTCAAATAAGAACAAACTCAGTAATGCACAATTCCTGGAGGAGTTTTATGATTTCATGTTAGAAAAGTCTGTTCGTCACGGAAATATGCTTATTACTGGCGACTTTAACATCCATGTTGAAAATGCAGCTAACCCATTGACTATGAAATTCTCAGAATTGCTGAAGTCGATGAATCTTCAACAACATGTAACTGGACCAACGCATGAGCACAACCATACCCTTGATCTTGTCATTGACAGTATACACAACAAGTTTGTCCAGTGGGTCACTGTTGACCACAATAGTCCATCCGATCATAGCCTTGTGATGTTTACCATCAAGTGTATAAAACCAATGCCAGTTACAAAATATGTAACATTTAGGAAAACAAGAAGCATGAACATGGAGGAATTCAGACAGGCAATCAAAGATTCTGACATCACTACCAAAGTCATGGAAGAAAAGGATGTTCTTGCAAAATATACCGTTTTCAATAACATCATGATCAACATTCTGCATACCTATGAGCCCATCAAAACTATGAAAATTACTGTAAGACCTAACACTCCTTGGTATAATGATGACTTGAGAGCTTTGAAACATGAGAGAAGAAAGGCAGAACGGAGATGGAGAAAGTCTGGACTAGAAGTTCATAAACAAATGTATAAGGAAGTAAAAGGCAATTATAATAAGAAACTCACTGAAGCCCAAAGAAACCATATAAGGAACAACATTGAGAAGAACAAACAGAACATAAGAGAACTATTTAAAATTGTAACTGGGCTTGTAAAGCAGAGTAATGAAAATCGTGTGTTGCCACAATGTGAGGATCAATATGTGCTGGCAGAAAAGTTTTCATCTTTCTTCAGTGATAAGATCAATGATATTAGAAGCCATCTGGACGCAGAAGCTGTAACATGGGACGTCCAACATAGAAAATTCACTGACACCTCTCTGGGGGAATTCCAGAAAACAAACACAGAAGAAATTGTGAAAGTGATAACATCAGCACCAAATAAAAGTTGCTCTCTAGACAAAATTCCAACATGGATAATCAAGGACTGTATCCATGAATTAGCACCGGCACTTACTTCTATTGTCAAAGAAAGCCTAGTGAATGGTGAAATGCCAAATTTTAATGTTCTCAAACAAGCATTGGTGGTACCTCTTCTAAAGAAGCCAAATTTAGATACAGAAAATTCCAACAACTACAGACCTGTTTCGAATTTGAATTTCACCTCCAAAATTATAGAAGAAATTGCGTCTTCAAGATTACACAACTACCTGAAGGAAAATGGTCTGTATAACAAATTTCAATCAGCATATCGTGAGATGCACAGTACTGAAACAGCCTTACTTCGTGTGCATAATGATGTCATCCGTCACATTGACCAGAAGAACCTTATAGCACTGGTTTTGTTAGATCTCAGTGCCGCTTTTGACGCCATCGATCGACAGCTGCTTCTTTCAAGAATGGAGGATTATTTTGGAATAAAAGGAATGGCTCTCAAATGAATATGTTTTTATCTTAGTGGCAGAACAGAGTGTGTGCAGATTAATGCGTCCACCACTGCAGTCTCATCATTACTATCACAGAAAGGCACCATCATCTCAGAACCCATAGAACTACAGCATGGAATGCCACAGGGTTCCGTATTAGGGCCCTCCTCTTCACTCTATATACCAGTCCCTTGAGTGACATTATCAAGAACCATGGAGTGGAATATCACATGTACGCAGATGATACTCAGCTCCACATCCCACTGCGGAATGGAATTTAAGCAGCAGAGGCAGTCAAGAAGCTTGAAGACTGTATTAGTGATGTTAAGAAGTGGATGATGGTTAACAACTAGATTAATAACACGATCACATCCCTCAGTAACCATTGAGTGTGTTCTTAAATCTCTTCACTGGTTGCCTATAAAGGAAAGAATAAACTCCAAGATCTTATGTTTCATTTTTAAGTGTTTATATGGACAAGCCCCAGACTATCTGTCAGAACTAGTGGAGATATATCAGCCAAATCGTTTACTAAGATCAGCTGATGCAATGCTGATTGATACACCTACAGTCAGATTATCTCTTGGTGAAAGGGACTTTTCTGTATGTGGACCTAAACTGTGGAATAACATCAGTACTGAGACAAGGAAAAGTGAAAGCATCATGATTTTTTAAAAGAAAGTAAAAAGAATTATTTAAACTGGCATATGATTTTCAGTAGTCGGTGATCATTCACATAAAGCAGTAATGAAGGTGTTTTTATTAACCTTGCGCGGTTGGGTGTGAATGCCTGTTGTGAGTAAGTGATGTGTATGAAAGTAAGGTGTGTTTATAGATGTGTAAGGATGTAATTAATGTCTAAATTGTGTATGTTAAGCAGCGCCATAGGGCACTTTTCTCAGGTGAATATGTGCGCTATAGAAATTTATTATTATTATTATTATTATTATTATTATTATTATCATGACAGAAATGCACATGAGTTTATTCAGTTTTTACCCTATTACGAGTATTGTTCTCGTCGTTACCTTGCATTCCTTTGTTACCTTTAAGTGAATGCTTCTAAAGCGGTTCTTGAAAATTATTTCTGTGTTCGTTGCTTTAATGCAGTTTCAATCAATGCGTTTTCTTAAATGTTTACATGTTCAAGTTTTATTCTGCACACATATAAGACAGATTGGTTTAGAAGCCTAAGCGAAATTTGGAAACAATTCATTCGGTAGGGAAAGAGATACTTCTTTAATAACCTTGTTCATCTTTTGGTGGACGTACTATTTAGGATTTTTTTCCTTTCTAAGAACTAGATCTTATTTAGTGGGTCCTGCTAGCACTCTTCGGGATCTGGAATAAATAGTCTTTTTTGACAAAATGGCGGAATAGGGTGACAATACTGTGTTGATGCCAAATAAGATGCCGTCGTCAAGCGGGCTTCTTAAAAAAACAACTAAACGATGAACCGCGGTCCATGAGTTTAAATAGAATCATGTAAACGTTCGGAATGCTCACGCAAGTTAAAACTTCTAAGCCCATATAACTCTTTGTGAGTCCTCTTGTGTAAGGATTTAACATCACATATGGAAATGGAAAATTTGTTTGCCCTATGCACGTCGTTTAAAAAAAAAATATGAGGAAGTCGGAATACTATCGAAGTGATAAGCCAAAGTGGTCCACAGCAAGTCCATCTTGCACCAAAAACCACAACGTGTAAGTATTTAGAAACAGGGGTAAATTTGTTAGGAAATTCACCTTCACCAAAGCAAACTTTCATACCTCATAGTGGCATGCCATGCCGCCAAAGATTTGTACCAAACTACACTGCTGCTAACTCCTGCTGGGCTGATCGAATTCTTTCCTTGAACCTCAACTCCTTATCGCCATCCATCTTGTCTGTATCGCTGTCTTCGTAGCTGACATTTGACGACTGGCCCCATCGGTGTTCACCTCCTTTTCTCTTTGTATCCATTGCTGCAGTAGGTTCATTTTCCTTGGGAGTCTGTCCCCTACCTTTCTTTCCTGTGTCTCCCTCTGATTTCACTACTTGACTCTCCAGTGTTGCGGTCCCTTTAATAGTTTGCCTTCCTGTTTTTCCAATCTCTTTGTTCCGTCGATTGTTATCTGTACCAGTCTCCTTGCCAGGCTCTGGAGTAGCAGGTTCCCATTCTAGCGTGTTTGGCTCTGGCTGTCTTAAGTTTTCAGCGCTTCCACATTTTCTAGCACTAGAGGGTACTGATTTTCCAGCAGGGGTTGCTGGAACCCAGTTTAACATGTTTGTCATGCGGTCCACGTCTCCCTTCTCCTCAACTGCGCTCCCCTTTGCGCTGTAACTATCGCTGTTGCCGTCATTTGATCCCACGACATCAGACAACATAGGGTGTGCTCCCTTTAGCGAAGCATCTGTCGCTCTATCTAGAGGCGTGAGTGCATTTTGTTCAGTTGGCCCAGCTTCTTTATGCACTTCCTCTGTTGGGGAAGCCTCATGATTTGGAGTTTTCTCTCGGTCCGATTTTATGTTTTCAGGACTTCTCATAGTATCCTGCTGAACTGCATCACTTCCCCCCCATTTGTCATCAGTAGTGGCTTTTCCACTAAGTATCTTCTCTCTGGATTGCGCCCGCAAAATATTTCTGCTCTGACTGGTGTCTTCTCTCTCGATATTGTTAACATTTGAGACTTCTTCTTCCTTCTCAGCACGACCTTCATCATAAGTGCCATAGGCCACAGAGCTCAATAAGTTCCAGTCTGCCTGATCGTCCTCGGCTTCGGACACGGTATCCAGTGCTCGGCTGTTATGTTTTGTAGCAATATCATCGTTTAGAGCCTTGGGTTTTGCCTTGGAGTATCTTGCCGCATAGCCATCGCTAACAAGTTCAGCTGAATCTATTTCAGCTCGTGTGGAAGGCTGTCTATAGGGGCTCCGCGCATATGAAACGTCCTGACTGATGTTATGGGGCATGAAGTCATCCAAGTAAGCATGGTCAGAGTCATGTTGCATGTAGAGTGGTAGGGTAGAGTGCATACCAGGGTGCATGCCTGTTTGGCTTTTTAGTCTGTTGATCTGAATTTGCAGATCTTCTATGCCTGTTACACGCTGAAAGTGATAGAAAGTTTACATCATGCGCACTGTGACATTATCTGACGCCCTGTGTATAGCAAAGAAAATGACAAGAGGGATACTGAAACTCAGCAGAAGTACGAAATGGGCAGTCCTAATACTCATATAGCTTAGGGTGGAAGATAAGAACTCAATTAAAAAAACAAAAGAGGTAAAAGAGAGGACGAGGATATAGTGAGCCTCCAACCCATCCTGGGTTCGAGTCTCACTAAATCCACGTTCATTGAGCATCCTATCCGTCATTTATGAAGTGGCGGATTGACGCTTTCCTGTATGGCGTGGCGTGGCGTGGCGTGGCGTGGCGTGGCGTGGCGTGGCGTGGCGTGGCGTGGCGTGAAGTGAAGTGAAGTGAAGTGAAGTGAAGTGAAGTAAAAATTTACGGGATCAAGGTTGATGATAAGAAACTCCATTTACCTCATCTAGAGGCCGAGTTAATATTCAAACATGTAAAGAAACTCTTTATTGTAGTCACACTGATGAATCAACACCTCATGAGCTTCACAGAACCCGTTAAAAAGGTGTTATGGTAAATATGTAAATTACTGGTTCTTTAAAAGGACTGGTCCAAAGCTAGTGTAGCATATCAGGCGTGCTTTTGTTGTTTTGTTTTCCGACAAAATATCTACAACTTAATATCAAAGTGCCCATTCCACATCTTCCATTTCGCTTGCTGAGAAAAAGCCAGGCGCAGACAAATTTCAAAATCAACTTAAAAGTCCAGAATGTTGGCTTTCTCTACACAGAGGGTGTTTTGAGATTTGAATGGTGTCCGGATATCGTGTAGATTATTAAGTATTCCTGTACTGGTCGGGCTGGCATTCCATTTCATGTACATCTAAGAATAGAATAGAAAAGGATTCTTCGTAAATCAAACTGGTATTATCAGTGCACAAAGGCATACGACTCATTCCGTGTTTGATAAGGGTACCGTTCTCGTGCTAAGTAAAACAATAATTTAAAAAAAATAGAATTCACAAATATATATTATGTTTCCGATTTTCTTTAGCTAAAAGCTGAAGAAGAAAGTATTTTATCCTATTTGAAACTACGTTGTTGCTTAATAATCATGTGTAGGCTATATTTACGAAGCCGTCAATGTTAGCGTTATTAAACAACTGGTTTTTCTGCTTTATTGGAATATTTCTTCCTCAAACACCCCAAAAAAATTGACCACTACGGAAATCAGCTGGCTGGAAAAGAAGGCATATGCATAAAAGCATATGTGGAGCAGCGTAGCCGAATGATTGCGGTGTTGGACATCAAAGTTGTGGGTTCTATTCCCGACCACGGTCGTGTTGTAGATGCCTTGGCAGAGCATTTCATTCATATTTTCTTCAGTCCACCTGTCCGTAAAATGGGTACTTGGCTATCTGCAGTGAAAATATTGTCAGAATGCTAGTGATCTGCGCCTGTAAATGACAGTCGCACTGCAAACTCCTTAGGGAGTTGAGAAAATCATAGAGTGACCTGGCCTGATGGGGTAGTAATAGTATGAAGTCGCGTGAGCGGGCATCAGTCGGGATATGAGAGTTATAAACGGCATTATTATTACTGTTGTTACGCTAAAAGCTCTTTTTAGCTTTGTTATATCAATTAATATAAATATAATTTTTTCCTATACCTGTTTAAATGTTTACTTGTCGATGGAAACATAACCGCACTCTGGACATCACCATACGTGCTTCGTCACCCGGTTCAGGACCTCTACTAAGTGTCAATGTTGTTATCTACATCGTAATTATGGATCATTCCTGCGCTTCTAAATTTGTAAGCTACTGACATTCCAAACTTTAGGAAGACCAGGTTTAATGGCTCGGAAACAGTAGTTCTGAATTTGATCCGCTTTCATTTCCGAACCTGTACACGCAAGAGAATGTTATAAAACGCTGTTGACTGGACACACAGTAGACCTGAGTAATTTTGTCTCAGTTTCAGGTTACTGCCGTCACGAACTTCTGATGAATGTGAAGTCAAACACCTCCTTCAATCACCCACCCTCCTTCCAAAAAAAAAAAAGAAAAATCCTAAATGAGATGAGAGCAAATCTGATGGCAAATTTGATTTACATGTCGCTTTTCCGAGATGAAAGCAAGTTGAATCTAAATCACAGTGTAACCACTGTATTTGAGTCCTGTAAAGGCAAACTAATACTATGTGCATAAAGGAGTCACGTCTAGAGCAATACAAAAAAAAATGCCAACTACAGATTATTTAAGTGCTAAAAGAAGCTTTTAAAATGAACTACTACAGCGCTAAAAGAAACAACTGTTGATCTCTGTGTGAAGGAACAAGAACAAAATGACAAATACAAGGAACGTGGGTTGCATTGTAAAACAAATAACTGACCAAAATGAATGACACCTCAAAATCGGACGTACAAAATAAATATAATTCAACTCACAAGTTTTTGTTCTGACTGCAGTTTCATTCCAATCACAGTTTTGACGGTCTGCACAGATTCAGCAAGTTTTCTAATTGAGGCCTGGACCTAAGGAAGAGAACTCAACATGTTTAAACTGACAACGAAGGAAGGGACAGAGGAGGTGGGAAAAACGAGAGGAAAGAGAGCAAGAATTATTCTGCTGTTTTATTTTGCATCGGGCAAGGACTTGACCAATCCACTATTTTCGCCCCACTAGAGAGACAGGCTGCGTTCTCTGGTGTATCATCACTGCAAGAGTCCTAACTGCCAGAGTCCTTCAAATGCCCTCTTCAACATGGACTGTGTTCTCTACCCTGTCCTTTGCCACGGCATGGTCCCAGATTGTTACTAGAGATCATTTGCACCTCTTATGACCCCATTAAGATTACGTGGGCCGTCCAGGTTCCTTTTGTCATATGAGTGACAGTAATTATATTGTTCATGCTTTTAATTGCTGACTTGCCAGTCCTCAATGTGTGATCTAGCACATCCCATCAACAAAAAGTGACATCCCAAAACTCGTGAGCCACACAAACAATAAAATCTCAAAACTGGTGACCTCACAATGACGAAATCTTGAACCTCGTGATTCTACCAGTTGGATATTTTTTTTCACTTTGAATAAGACGCTAACCATAATACGCATTGCCCAATACGTTATCGACTCTTGTTTTCTTAGTACATCCGTTGTTACACTTGTGAATGGCGGAAAAGGTTAGAGAATCACGGAGTAGACTAGATCTACGATGTTGGGGAATCACACAGCAGACTAGATCTACGATCTAGATCCATAGTGAGGATGTTACAGACAAATATAGACCTTACACTGCACTTTTTGGTCAAAGCAAGCCTTATGGTTATGCATGTAGAGTTATGATGGGAAGAGCTGTCGGTGACCGATGGGACGAGAGTAGGCTACCTTTACTGATCCAGAAATAAACACCTTAAGAGTCGCTTTTTACATCCGCATATTTGATCACTTCGGGTGAAACAGTAGTGAAACATTTTTACAATGTCTTACGGTAATGCTTTTTGGTTCTCTATGCGAAGTTTCATCCTATTTAACCGCCCCCCAAAAAACTGTTATATCACTCATTAGGATTCAAGGTCAAATGAACCATATGAAATGCTTTTCGGGCTACCTCTCTCTTATTATTATTATTATTACAAAATGTAAGGAAGACAAAGTACTGAGGAAATTTGATAAAGGGAGAGGGTTCAGAATTTTGGTTTCGTTCTCGCCTTTTTTGTCAATCTATTTAACTTATCTTATCCTGTACCAACATGTGATACAAAACAAGATGATACTTTCTATTGCTGATTTATAAAAGAGAGCGATAAGTGTGTTGTCAATATGAAGTGATTTCAACTTTCTCAAAAAATACAAGCGTTTATTTGCCTTTGCTTTATTACAATTGGCACCAAGGGTTCCCTTTTTATCTTAAACAAAAGAGGGGATAAAACGCATCCTTGAGGAGCACCGGTATTAGTGCTTATATGACTTGATTTGATGTTGAGTTTTACATATTGCCGTCGGTTGGTAAAAAATTCCGACTCGTTGAATACTGATTAGATGAATATTGATTTATCAGTACGCCTACTGATTTTTCAGGTTTTACAGATTTTGAAATATTGTAGGATTTCGTTGTTACAGATTTCAGGTCTAGGTAGGATTTCATTATTAAAGGTTTCAGGTATAGTACACTTGTACTGTACATCTGTGCACTTTGTATACGTTATGCATTTCTGAAAATTCTTATACCACTCTTTGTATGTTGTGACTAATAAGCTAATTTCAAGTATATCAGAGATTTCATAAATTGTGATAGGGCCTATTTCAAGAGGAAGCCTTTATTAAGGGGAAGACACTTTAACGCGAAGACGTCATGTGAGTAGTAGATCTAAAAGGAATGCACTGAATTGGCGCTCCAGATGTTCATGTACACTTTATTTTTTTCACTTTATTCCATTGTAACTTTAAATATCAACAGCATATTTATTTCATAATCCCATGCAGCAAAATTCAATGTTAGGGTTCCCAGAGGTACCTAATCGTATCATGCGAAATTTGGCACCCTACATCTGGTGGAGAAGTGCAAATCAACCCTTTGAAATTTATATGCGTAAAAGGCAATAAATGCGACCACCGGCTGGCGACAGTAATGGTTTATTTCGTTCTATATCATTGTTAAAGTCAAAACGTTCATGATATTATAATTTAGTTATCATCACTTAAAAAATTTTAGAAAATTGCTTATGATATATCCCACAGAATATGCCTGTGTAAGCCTATGGGGACCATAACTGGTTAACAGAATTACACGCCACTAATAGTTCTCAGATTTACAAAAGCCAGTTTGCAGAAAACGATCAGAAGGCCTTTTCGCCCTGATAGTTTCAGAGTTATCGCTCTTTACAGGAAACTGACTCATTTGCATGGGTTTTGGGACCCGTATGTGACCATGGTAAAAATGAAGTACGGCCGTTATTAACGGTCGAAATCCCAGTACATAAACATGGAACCCCTTTACGGTCGGCGGGGCGCGGGCTAGTGATTTTAAGACTAGTGTAATAGTAAATTATGTGGTATGGTACGGCTTTTCTTTGGAAATTGTAACATTTGGCAACTTTTCTTCGGGCTCATCAAATTAAATGCTGTGCGAATTGTCTTTCTATGATCAACACCAAATTGTATTGATCGAGCATGGATACATTTCAGTCACCTTGTCACATTGATTATATAGGGTGCATCAGAACGCTGCTCGCTGAAACAGAGTCCCCCAAGCGATCTATTTTTAGCCGCGCCATCCGAACCGGCGGCTGACTGTTACCTTCATTCATGGGTGAAAGGTCAGATTCGTGCTGCCTTCGATGTTGACTGTTACTACTACTAGTATTACTGATTAAGCTGCTCGGCGTAACTTAGAAGTTTGTTCAACCAATGCCTCGAAACAAGCATTGAGCTTAGAGTACTTGCCACCTGAACATAGGAAATAACATTGTCAAGATCTGGAGAGAGTATTTTTATCTCCTTTTTCCGAAACTTTAGAAATTTCCGAAATACCACTAATTTAAGACCATGCAGTCAAGAACTTTTTGATAAT
>JAWQUT010000690.1:80427-120929 GCA_033807755.1 Ellobium chinense
CACACAACACTCTACATCATAATAAAATAATTAGGCTACATCATATTATCCAACATCTACATACACACCCACAAGCACGTACACTCACACGTACACACACACATAGGTCTACATCCACACAAGACTCTATATCTTAATAACATAAATAGGCTACATCATATTATCCAGCACATACATACACCCCCGTACGCGCGCACACACACCCGCACACACACCCACCCATCAAACACACACAAATTTTCTACTAACTAGGTAATTCAAAAACAGTTGATCCAGCAACTGCACATACTTCTATCTGACAATATTTTCTTCAGTTTTCATTAGATTCTGGTCATCAAATTCAAAAGTTAAGTTGAACCGTGTCAGCCAGATATTAGTCTTCTGCATTTTTACTGCCTCATCATGCTTTTGTTTGACACGTCTGCTGCTTACAGAGGAATGAAAGATTCGTAGCGATATGTTATCACCCGTCTGTATGTTATCAATAGTCTGCAGAGCACTGGTCCGCTTGGCCATGCGGCTAAAATGTATTTGACGTAAGCTTATTGCCGCCACGAGCGCAGTGGCTGTAAGAGTTCGCACTTTGCATAATAATATGATTATGTGGGTTGTCTAGGGCAGCCAGAGGCGTTACATCATGTTGACAGACACCTGAAAATCGGTTTTATTTGAATAATAGGGTATCATAATAATGTTTCAAAATGGTCTGAAGGACGATTCAATGTTCCTTTAATTATCTGAATGTGCTTTTCACGCAAACGATAATTTTGTCTAGTGAGAATCGTGCGCCCATAAAAGCTCATTAAGTAATGCAGGCCAAAGATAAAAAAATAGCACAGACAACCACGCACAGGTTATGAGTACATTAAAATAAGCGATACAAACGCTGCTCAGACATGCTCCTTTTTATCAAATATTTATCCTGTGTTTTATAAGGTTACAGCGATGCGATCGAAGTCGGACAGTTGTTTACAGTCATTAACAAAATATTTCTCTCGATTATACAATTATCAATATAATTATACAAAATCCACCCATACACAAGAATACACAAACAATACACATACACAAAATCCCAAAGAAAGGTTTCGCATATGGAGAACTTAGTTCGCACAACGAGTGCTAGCTTGCATCTCGCTTTCTGAAGTCACGGCTCAAACCTGCACTAAACGGAAGTCGATATCGCTCTGACAAAGAAAACATGAATGGGGTTGAAAATCTATGAAAAAAAATAATGTGGATTTTTAAGGCTGTGACGCAGATAGCTACCCCTGTTCCTTTAAAGGAAAGTTGCATCATCTTACAGACCACGTTAAATCATACGATACCCTGTTATTCCAATAAAACAGTCTTTGAAGTGTCTATCAACATGATATAATGCCTCTTCCTGCCCCAGACAACCTACAGCCTATAGGGTTACGTCCTGCAAAGTCCGAATTCTTACACCTACTGCGCGCTTGGCGATCATGAGTTTACGTCAAATTAAATACGTTCTACCCGCACGGCCAAATTGTCTAGCCAGTGCTCTGCGGACGGGTGATTACACGTCGGTACGAATCTTTTAATTCCACTGTAAACGGCAGCTGTGTCATACAAAATCATGCTAAGGCAATATAAATGCAGAATACATTACCTGGCGTACACGGTCAAGCTTTACTTTTGAATTTGGATATTCAAAACCTTAACTGAAAGTTGTCAGATAGAGATGTCTGTAGTTGCTGGAACTTCAGTGACGTCATCATTTTTGGCCACAGGTCGCTGCTGTTCAGGGAAGGAGAATAGCTCTAGGAGAAGGGGAAAATCCCGGTCACTCCAGAACGATGTTATTTCTTCGCCAAATTGTCTTGGTATGCACCATAGATAATTTTCAGAGAGAAAAAGTACTGGAAAACAGAAAATTATTTTTGACGTCCGTGTCCACGTTTGAAGACAGAGCACAATTACTGCAGGCTGGTATACACATTACTGTATTTCTCTAATGTTCGAGAAATTGCCACAGTGTCGCCCGAAAACTGATCTTCGAGGACTACTAGTAGGGCACCACGACAATTTCAGTGCACGTACAGTACTGCAGACTGCAGCAGCAACATTAATTGGAGTTATGACAGAGAATAACGCCCAGCTGTTGCCCCATCCCCCCATATTCACCCGTCTAAGCACCTTGTGACTTCTCTCTGTTCCACACTGTTTCCACGGGAAAAAAAAAAGTTTTATGACACAGAAGAGGCGTTTGAAACTGAAATTTTGACCTTAACCCCTGCAATGGAGAAGAACTGTTTTGAGTCTTGGTTCAAGAAAATGGAACTTTGCGAATAGAGTGGAGGAGAATACTGCGAAAAACTTGGGGGAAAAAGGAATCACGTGTCTAGCTCTATTCCCTCTATGCATTGTAATGATTCCGGAAATATCTCTAGAGATGTAATCTCTACGTGTGATTTGACGATTTTCCTTCACAATTTTAGATACAATGGTCATTGGAGGTATCTAATGTCAAGGTCTTTTTAGGGTGTTAGTATTTTGTAGACCATCTTACCCATCTGATAAAAATCTCCCAAATAGTTAAAACAGTTTCTTTCTATAGGATCGGAAGTATTTGCCCAAAACTTTGTCAGATGTGTAGACTATTCGTAACATTCGAAGGTTGGAAATCCGTACTAAACATCAAAACAGAATTTTTCGTACCTAGATTTTCATGCTTTATTCTGCCAGTGCACCTTTTTTCAATTCCACATTAATGACAACATTTGATAGGTCAGTCATAAATGAAAGTTTATCCCAGCTTAAAATCCCTGATAAAAAACAAAAATATAGCGATCACGTGAGAACTAGTCTATTTTCTGCATCTTAATGTAATCTAGAAGTGATTGTTTTGCTGGCCCTTTTTGCTCTGACAGATATTTCGGTATGTTTTTGTTCTGAGTGATGATAATTATGCATGATGGCTGATATCTGAGCCAAGCTGAGTTACATGTACATCCCTAATTTACTGTACAATAGAACGAACGTATGCAATTAATGACACTGTAACGTCTTCAATATCTAAAGTCTCACTTGCTATTCTATGCTACTGATATTTATTCTTTCCTAATTTTGCCCCGCTTGATGAAAGCGGATATCGTTTATATTTTGTACTCGCTATTACGGAATTATTTTTGGAAAATACTGTGGCTAAACATGCGATGTGCATATAGAGTTTAATATTTTGCGATCATACAGAAATAAACTAAGATATTTGATGTTAACATCTAACTCGTATCTCCGTCATAAAGAGGATAAAACACTAGGTAAATAATTGCAGCAAATATAATTGCATCAGTTTTATTTAATTGCTGGTTCTTTGTTGATTTATTTTCTTCACTTCATCAACTTTCGCACGAAAGGTTCATATCGATGTTTCCGTCATTAGCTGTCTCTTGATGCTTCGATTTACATGTAGAGTCTATATATCTTTAAATTTACAAGGTATTTGAGTACCAAACACGCACGAAATTCCCCATTCTCTTGTATGTCTGAAATATTTCCACACTCTCGGCTATCTCTGTAATTCTTATTTGCTTGCTATTCATTGTGCAGCATAACAACAACTTTATGTTTACAGAAAAGCTATCCCTATTAGCATGCCCTAAAAGAACGCTCTTTAACCATTAAAATTATCATTCTGAAACTGTGAAAAAACACTCACATATGTGCGAAGGTTTAATATCTAAGAGAGCACTGAAACGTCTTATCAGCTTTCGTCAAATGTCGGCACCGTATCACCATTCTCCCAAAATCTCACTCGAAGGTACGCCATTTGAGAAAACAGCGTTTTAAAGTTTAGTGTCCCAGACTTACAGGTGTAAATAATATATCATACGTTTTTGTGAGTCATATTTCTACTCACTTGCTAACAAGGCATCAATTTCCCGCAAAATTTGAGTCGTCCCGTCTGATTTCCAACCACAATCGAAAATGGGCGACATGACTCCCCTGGAGTCCGTTTCATACAAATCCCAGACTGGCATCAACAATTTTCTGTTTCCGTAGTGTCTTCTGAAGAGATTCTTATAAGTGGTTTGCTTTAATTATGCCTACAGGAATTTTCTTGTCATCGCACTATGTTGTAAATAAATAATAATACATCGTTTGAATGTCGATAAATATAATCAATGTGACGAGGTGACTGAAATGTATCCATGCTCGATCAATACAAGTTGGTGTTGATCATAGAAAGACAATTCGCACAACATTTAATTTGATGAGCCCGAAGAAAAGTTGCCAAATGTTACAATTTCCAAAGAAAAGCCGTACCATACCACATAATTTACTATTGCACTAGTCTTAAAATCACTAGCCCGCGCCCCGCCGACCGTAAAGGGGTTCCATGTTTATGTACTGGGATTTCGACCGTTAATAACGGCCGTGCTTCGTCTTACCATGGTCACATACGGGTCCCAAAACCCATGCAAATGGGTCAGTTTCCTCATCATATGTAAAGAGCGATAACTCTGAAGCTATCAGGGCGAAAAGGCCTTCTGATCGTTTTCTGCAAACTGGCTTTTGTAAATCTGAGAACAAATTATGAAACTATCAGTGGCGTGTAATTCTGTTAACCAGTTATGGTCTCCATAGGCTTGCACAGGCATATTCTGTGGGATATATCATAAGCAATTTTCTAAAATTTTTTAAGTGATGATAACTAAATTATAATATCATGAACGTTTTGACTTAAACAATGATATAGAACGAAATAAACCGTTACTGTCGCCAGCCGGTGGTCGCATTTGTTGCCCTTTACGCATATAAATTTCAAAGGGTTGATTTGCACTTCTCCACCAGATGTAGGGTGCCAAATTTCGCATGATACGATTAGGTACCTCTGGGAACCCTAACATTGAATTTTGTTGCATGGGATTATGAAATAAATATGCTGTTGATATTTAAAGTTACAATGGAATATAGTGAAAAAAAATAAAGTGTACATGAACATCTGGAGCGCCAATTCAATGCATTCCTTTTAGATCTACTCACATGACGTCTTCGCGTTAAAGTGTCTTCCCCTTAATAAAGGCTTCCTCTTGAAATAGGCCCTATCACAATTTATGAAATCTCTGACACTTGAAATTAGCTTATTAGTCACAGCATACAAAGAGTGGTATAAGAATTTTCAGAAATGCATAACGTATACAAAGTGTACAGATGTACAGTACAAGTGTACTATACCTGAAAACTTTAATAATGAAATCCTACCTAGACCTGAAATCTGTAATAACAAAATCCTACAATACAGTGAAACCTCGCTATACCGCCACCCGTTATACCGCCATTCCCGCATACCGCCAGCTTTTCGCCGTGGAANAACCTGAAAAATGAGTAGGCTTACTGATGAATCAATATTCATCTAATCAGTATTTAAAGAGTCGGAATATTTTACCAACCGACAGCAATATGTAAAACTCAACATCAAATCAAGTCATATAAGCACTAATACCGGTGCTCCTCAAGGATGCGTTTTATCCCCTCTTTTGTTTAAGATAAAAAGGGAACCCTTGGTGCCAATTGTAATAAAGAATGAAATAGTAGAAGAAGTAACAAGTTATAAATATCTTGGTGTAACAATTGATGGCTTGATTGGCATGAGCACGCTTCTCTTGTTCACGCAAAGGCAAATAAACGCTTGTATTTCTTGAGAAAGTTGAAATTATTTCATATTGACAACACACTTATCGCTCTCTTTTATAAATCAGCAATAGAAAGTATCATCTTGTTTTGTATCACATGCTGGTACAGGATAAAGATAAGTTAAATAGATTGACAAAAAAGGCGGGAAAAATTTCACCTGACGAATTCAGCGACTTAGATACTATGTACGCTAATACCTGCCTTAAGAAAGTAAATAACATCATTAAAGATACATCTAACCCTCTTGCAGTGGAGATTTCAAAATTAGCACGAAGCGGTAGATACATTCTTCTTAAAGCTAATAGAGAGAGGTATAGACGATCATTTGTACCATCTTCCATCAGACTTCTGCCATTGTCATCATCATCGTCTTCATCACCATTTTTGTTAAATTAAGTATGATGGCATTGTCGGTTCAGACCTCCATCTTCCCCTGTCAAAGAATATTGTGGCTTTATGTATGAATGAGTGTGTGCGTGTAGCGGGCGTGGTGCAACTTTGTAATTCAGTATATTTGTTCATACACGCATATGAAATGTAATATTGTTATGAAATACTGTGAAATTGTCATGCAAAGAATCAAATGTGCCTCTGGACAATAAAATATCATCTTATCTTATCTGATTCTAAGGTGTTCCCTTATTACACCTTTAGGCAGAGCTTCATTACGATACCTTGTAGATAATTCTGAGGCTCATTTTAAGAGAGGATTCATGGACCTTCCCATTTGAGATCCATATTGACTGTGTAGGCAAACCTAAATCTGAGACTAATAGCGGAATCTCTCATTTCTATCCTGATTTCGTGTTGTGATTGCAAAATCCTATCTGTTTAGCTAACTTACAAAGCCACTCTGTGTCGTAGATATGACTGTCAAATCCACGCTGTCTACAGTGATTAGCCCAAGGAAATGCCCATGCACTATCGGGAATATCTGTATAAGGTTATCCAACAACCAAAATAATAGAAATCACTGAGGCGGTCCTTTCACAGTATCTCAAATCTCATAATAATAGGTTTCCTGAACATATGTCCTGTGTTTCCTATTTCAAGAGGAAGCCTTTATTAAGCCTTTATTAACGGGAAAACACTTTAACGCGAAGACGTCATGTGAGTAGATCTAAAAGGATCACAATGAACATATCTCAATCCCTTTCAGTTGCTCTATTCCTATTTCTATTTGTGGCTCTCGGATATGTATTCACTTGCCTTTATTTGTATGTCTTAAACTTGCATTGTCAGTTCTGAAAAAGTATTTAACACGAAACGTTGACTGTTTTGTTAATAAATTCATTATAAATTTTTCAAAAAGTTTTGTGTCATTGGGCGGAATCATATTTAGTTTTAATAATAGGTTTCCTGAAGTAATCCAAACTCACCCATGCCTCGCAATCAGGGCTGCACTCAGCCAAATATCAAATCACATGGTTTCTCAGAGCGTGGTGAATTATTTGTACCCCTCAAACACGTCAAGGTCCCATAAAATCAGATTTTCCATATTATACTGAGAATGTCTGTTATTTCAAGTTGGAGCAAAAATTTGAAAAAAAATAATTTATGATGAGCTATTCAAATTCAATACAGAGTTAATTTGAACTAAAGGGAAACAAAATCTTAAATTGTCATAAATGTCCACAGTTAGCATCACCACCTGCGCAAACTTTTGACCTATTCTGTCAAAAGACTTAAAATCTTTTGATTTGATGCCATATTTCCAAACTTGTTACAGTTTATAACTAAAAATGTTTAGATCCATAACCAAATGTGTGTGGAAGACGTTTCTTACCTCCTGCAAGTCATCTAGAGATGCAGTCTGTGGCTGTCTTTTGTTCTTCATCATCGACAACTCATGCTTCAGGGTTTCAATGTCTCGAATTCTGGTGACAGAAGAATGAACAGACAAGGAATAACAGAGGAAAACTAACTCTGTTACAGTGATACTATTCAGTTTACGGAAGTATCAATTTAAATAAGCACTATCGTGATGCATATAGTTCCTGACCATACCGACGTCCCAGTAAGGAAACTTTCTCCCATGCTCATACTTCACACTTTGCCCTACAGGTGTTTAAATTACAGCCAGCACTTTTTACCGTGCTCATGTATGAAATATTTTCAAATTCGCAAACACCCTCAAGCAGCAATCGTTAAGTGTTCTCACAAGGTTTTGGGGAAAACAGTAACCTGGAAAAAAAATAACGTAACTTTTTTCCTACTCTAAGAGTAACTATTTGCGAGGTAAAAAAGTAAACTCATTTCAGTACAATGTGTTCTTGATTCCCTACCACTAAAAGCATGGTCAAGAATCGCATTTCTCTTTGATTGTTGGGAACGAAGGGGAAGGAAGATTTGTGTATGCTGTTTTAAACCTTGTTTGTCTATTTCTTGCACTTTATTATTTAATGAACATTTACGAAACCAGATGAGGGCTGGCGGGGAAGACATCATCCCTCCCTACTATCCTAATAAATAAAAAGAGGTTGAGCTTTTGAAGACTAAATCAAAAAAATGTAATGGTAATGTCTCCCCTCTTCACTCCCCTCCCAGTTTCCCAGGCTCCGGCCCCGGCTCCGGCCCCACCCCCCGGCCCCGGCCCTGGCCTCAGTCTCGCCTTCCTGACACTGAGAAGACTGTAATTCTTGCCCATGCTTTTAGTGATAGGAAATCACAAACAAACGCAGTGCACTGATATGAGGTTATTTATTTTCTCTGACAGTTTCTGCTAGGATAGGAAAAAAGTAACATTACTTTTCCTCCAGGTAACTTTTTCATTCACCATTTTAGCACAGTTATAGGTTTATGTAAATTATAAATTTTGTACACTACCAATTTAAAAAAACTTGTCAGAAATAAAAAGTTCTGATACGAACGTGTGTGCATATGTTGTGAATCTTAATACTGATAAAAAAAATTAGATTTTACAAATCGAATCAAAGCCACGTAGACAAAAATTGATATTTTGGATGCCGTGTTTTGTTAACAGGAATCAGCTTCCTTTTTCAGATAGTTTTTTTTATCTTTTATCCGTAAATAATGAAAAGTGATTATTTCAAACGTGTCACTGTAAAGCGAGAGCTCAATCAGATATTTATATTACGAAATGGAGCTCAGAAGCAGTAAGCTTAGATAACTTATCGAACTGAGTTAATTTCTGCACTAAGTTTATTTTCTTCTTTTGCTAAAGAATATTTATGGGATGATATCTAAACGAGCTTGTGTGTGCGTGAATAAAATGGCATATTTATTTTTTATTCTTAAGTTAAAATGTTAAGAAATATCTCATGAGAGTAATTCCTTATATGACTTCCCCCCACGTGTAATGTAAGTTAGTTGGTTGGCTGATTGGTTACTTGGCTGGCTGGTTGGTTGGTTGGGTTGGTTGGTTGGTTGGTTGGTTGATTGGTTTTGTTTGTGTGTTTGTGTGTGTGTGTGTGTGTGTGTGTGTGTGTGTGTGTGTGTGTGTGTGTGTGTGTGTGTTTGCTTGTTTGTTTTATCCGTGTAACTGTTCTTCAGTGTTACATTTCATCCTAAGGAAAAAAAAAGGCATGTGCTTTTTATTTTCGTTCCGGGGTTCAAGAGAAATGTCGGTCTGTGTTCGCATATGATCGTGATCACTAGAAAGCCTTTGGTGACACACATTCACACCACACTGTCGGCCTCGCACTCGGACACATATTCTACCCTCCGCTCTTCACCTCTGCTCCTCCCCATTCTTGAATCCATAACGTCAGACTGATCTCCTCATATTTATATTCATCTTACATATATTACCTGGAATCAGTCTCGGTGGTCAGCCTTGAGTCTATCTCCGATTTGAGAAGTTTGTGTTTCTCCTCCAAATTGTAAATCTGAGAGTATCAAATGAAAAAAGTACTGGTCATATAATCAATACCATTTGTGGAAGGTTATGACCATGAAAAGACTGTTTCACATTACAATTACACATTACACGTTACACATTACTTCTCGTACAATATATTTAGAGGGACACACAAAACAATAAACCCTCAATTTTTTCAACAACTTTGGTCGTAATCAATAAATGGTTTTCAAACTTTTCATCAGGAAACTTCGTGTGGAGCATAATCATGATCAATTTCAACTCTGTGATGCAATCATATATAGAGCAAAGTTTTTCTGGAATTCAGTGACCGCAGTTTGAGCTGTTGCGCTGTGAGTGCATAAAAATACACGGTACAATGGGGTAAAAGAGAACTACGGGTCGCACTGAATGAAATGATTTTGACATATGAAAAGATTCGTTAACAGAAGAAAGGCACAGACCAAATCAAAATAGACAAGTCTGACCTAATTCCGACTGTCATAACCGAACTAGCAACCGGTCTTTACCGTAAAAAAGATACCGAAAAGATACCGAATGTAACGAAAGGTATCAAACGTATCAAAAAGATATCGAAAGTATCGAAATGACTATAAATAACTAAGTACCATAATCGAAATACAATCGAAAGTATCGATACTTTGAAGGCTGAGTTTCGCAATACTCAGATATCGACCCTCCACTAACGTAATCCTCTAATTTGAGACAGGAAATCTCTTAGGACCAGGAGAACAAAAATTTCAAAGAGTGCAAAATCTAAAATAATAAAAGGGATTCGGTAATAAATCCATAATCAATTTTTTTTCATTGAAAATCGGAAAAGAAAATTTCAATGCTCTTTTAAAACGATTTAATCACGGCTTTTATGCTAAATTTATATTCATACTGTCCAAACTGTTGGAAATTTCTACAATTTGACTTGCATTATTTTCAGATGTGAATCGCTCATAGCCATGAGTGTCAAGACCGTTTCATGTTTTTTGCATGGTCAGACAACAGAGATAACATAACAGAGACATAACATTCTGCATCTCACATCATTGGGTAGTCCTTGTATGCTCTGGTTCAACTCCCTTATGGTCTGACTGGTAACGTCTTGCCACAGGCTAATGGACTCAACTTTCTCCCTCAGGTTCTGGGCAAGGATGGCAGTGGCCTAGAGAAAGGGATGGGAGTACGGAATAGAAGAGAAATAACACAAAAATGAACATTTTTTGATACCGTGAGGCTTAGCATGTATTATATTGGGTAGTTGATTGGTGATTGGTCATGTTATGCAATGAATTAAGGAAGCCTTGAGATTGGGTAGAGGTAGTATGAACTTTTTCGTTGCTAGTGATGAAGTGTGTCACCTTCATTTAATCAAGCACAGATTTAAAAACTCATTTCACGATTCATGCACCATATGGGGAATACAGTACACGGTCAGTCTGTTAGCATGTAGGAATGAAATGATCAAAATATCTGGCAAGGTCATATGATCGAAGTATGTTTGCAAATAACCGCAGCATCTTAAATATTAATGAGCAGACAGATATATATTAGCGGACTCATTCAAAATTCATCAGCATGGAATAACACAGACAGTAAGCAAATCTAAGCCTAATATTCAGAGAGGAACTACCATTTCAGAAACATCAATCCATTGAGGAAGTATCAGAAATAGCCGCCACAGAATTTCTAGACGTATTGGGAATATCCTTCACGAAACATGTCCGGGCAATCAAGAAACACCTATATGAATGTTGGTCAGTTTCCATCACATTTATTTCATCCCAACGTAAGTGTTTGGGTCGGCGCAACGGCTTCACCTGGCTTTGCATCTGACACAATTTCGGCATACTCTTTAAGTAATCGATAGGTCACCCCTAAAGGGCTCCTACAGACAGGCCCTTCTCAGTCCTCTATCTATGGTTATAACTTGTATAGTAACGCTGAAGCGACAGTGGATTATGCAAAGCTCTTCTTCACACCAGCTTTGCAACACTGCAAAAAATAGCCTGAAAACATTCAGTAATGTTACAAAAAAATATTGTTAATCAGACTTAGTATTACCTCATTGAATTCCAATGCCTGGCAGCGTAAGGAAAGAACACGTACATTTTGTTAGCTTTGAGAAAAGGTTTGGACTACTAAAATCATGCAGCACTGATCCATTATGTTAAAGTGTTTTAAGCTATTTGCTTTTTTTACGCGAACAGACGTAGTAAAATTACTTTTTATATGTTCACCAGCACCAAAATCTCCTATAAATTTCCGTCATATGTCGATTGAAAATTCCATTTATGTAGTTGTGACTTAAAACAATACTAAATGTACTCACATACAATATCATAACAGGTAATACATGTAAAGTAAATGAAGTCAGGAATTCGCTGTTTTCAGAGATGAGATAGCAAGCGTTGCAGAAATGAGCTTATGGTCAACCTCTCACCATTGTGACGAGAAGATTCCCATTTTAATCGAAATGAGGGAAGACAATCCCATTATATGTCAACCATATTGTGGCAAGATATGAGGACTTTGGTGAACTAAAGTCAAGTGGTCAGTTGTAAAATTAGCTTTAGCCATTTAAAAATGTTATTAGTATCGTTAACAGAAGTGAGTCCCAACTAAGGAACAGACATTCATTTCAATATTGCTCAAAAGGAAAGTCATCTGAGTGCATAAAAATATCACAGAATCATACAGTAATGTTTATTTACAATGTAACAACCACTTATGCCTTTCAAAAAATAATGAAAGTACTGATTTCTTGTCACTTAAGTTTTGCAAGTGGCACTGCAACAACCCCCCCCTCCCCCTCCCCGTTATAAAATGTGTCTCCTGAGTAAAGAAACTCATTCATATTGAATAGTTTTGGCAGTTAAAGCCCCAGCAATAAATACAGACGTAATACCAACTACAAGATAAAACACCTAATAAATACATGATATAGTATACATTCAAAAAATTGTTAAACACACATTACGCCGAAACCAAAAAACAAAATCTCATCTGAATTATTATTTTCTTGTATAATATGTATTAATATGTATGCTGTCTCTCTTGCATCTTCAAAGTGTAGACAAAACTGAGCAGTTAACAATCTTCAAATGCACTAGGCGGAATGTCGTTAACATTATGCTGTAAACACAATACCATAACTGATTGCTCGGCACTAGCCTAAACAATGTTTTTGTACACGGCCATAGCGAACATGTACCTCGACTTTCGAGTCGGTATGCAAAAGAAAATCCATAGTAAACTGGTCAGCGTGGAACTTCTGTTTTCTTGTTATTTCACTGTCATAGGTTTGATGATACGGCTGTGTTAGGAGAGCTTTAGCAGTGTTCAGTTTATTAAGCCTAGGCAAGGCAAGAATAGACAGTGCCGGTTGTGTACGAGTTTCCCAGGAGACGGCAGTCTACCAGACATCGTTGCGGCTTGTGCGTGTTTTTCGGTCAGTCATTGTTCTCTCTGTCCAATTCGTGTTTTCTTCATCAAATTCCTCGTATATCTGGTAGCTATAATACATATCTTTACATATCTGCTTTCAGGAGGTCGAACAGATTGGGCTGATGTATAAAATGACTTGATTGTGCATTCCAGCTTTAAACTCTATGCAAACAAGGTGGTAACTTTATTAATATAGCTTATTAAAACGCAAACAAACAAACAGACAGACAGACAGACAGACAGACAGACAGACAGACAGACAGACAGACAGACAGACAGACAGACAGACAGACGGACGGACAGACAGACACACACACACACACACACACACACACACACACACACACACACACACACACACACACACATACGAACAAAATCATCAGGGTAAAATTATCTTTTCTCTGGTGGAAGTTAGTATGGCTTGATCAGTGCAAAACTCTTGCAAGTGCTCTTTTAAAAGTTTGTTGGCAGTAATTGTAACTGGCCGATAAAACATGCCAGGACATCCATTTTCACCGACATGGAATTCATTAGAAGTGGTCTCCAAATCTGCAACATATAAATACTACAATAACCACAAAATACAAAGAAATAAATGCTACCACACAAAAAAAAACAACGAATACCTCTAGATTTCCAATTCTAGCCATGGTCTGCATGAATGAGTAGATATGCATTTTAAGTACATCATGCAAATATAATCAGAATTAGGCATCTCCACCACTGAGAACTGCCGTTTATCAATGCTGATTCTTTCTCCGCAAAATCAACGGCATCACAGCCAGCATTTGTCATTGAAAGTGTTTATATGAAATTAAACTACAATATTGTTTTTAAACATGTCTCAAACTTCGCAAGGTCCAGACCCTGTAAGAATGTTCTTTAAAGACCTTGTGAGTTCGGGGTGTCAGTTAACAAGGCCCCCAGAGAACAGTCAGCGTGTCAACCTGCCAGAGTTGCAGTCAACCAGCACATTAACAAAACAAAATGATATTGTTTTTAATGTTTTCATTTTTTAAGTATCACCTGCTCAAAGAGTTCTTTCTCTTTTGACATCCTGTTGTTTGGCCCTACCCTCAAATTTCCCGATCTATTAAGTTAAATTAAGATTCTATGTTGGTCAATTATCCAATTTCACTTCCATGATTCAAAAACTTTGGTTCGTGTACGCAGTTTGTCTTGATAATTATGTTAAATCTTGAAAGCGTAAGGTCTTTGTCAAACCTTGTTAGGTATTATATTATTAATTAATGTCATACCAGTTCTCTTTAATCACAATGAGGCAACAATCTGCATAATAGTACTAACATGAAAATGAGATAACGCATAGTACAAATAAAAAAAAGATGTTTATTATCTCATGTAATGATTTGCCCCCGCAGTCTGCATGATTTTAACAGAAGTTTGACGATATCTAATATATGATATTACTTACATGTAATGATACTATATATTTCCTTGTGGCATTCACAAATCATACAACATATTTACGATAAATGGTGTTAATAGTGGTGATGACAATGGCAATAGTAATGAAGATAAAAATGTAATACAGCCAACAGTCAATTATCGACAACAATAACTGTAACCTAATGCCTCAGACACATTTTAGTGCTACTTGTACTGATGATGATTATTAACCACAGTGAAGACTAAACATGCTAGCCAGTTATTTGTGTATCCCTAAACTTCTACTGTGGAAACATCTCAGAAGTTTCAAAGTTTCATGCTAAAATTATATTAATATAGATCATTATGTACGAAGATCAAACTAATACATAACATGAGACCATGTGAAGCCCAGCAACACTCCCGACTTAGCTCTAATGTGAAAAATTTCTTGTGAAATAATCGTGCACTGTCTTGTGTAGTACGTCATGCTACCTGATTACGCAAGTCCATTAGGATGGTTTCCAAACTTTGCTGATACATAACTTTCTTTCGTACCATATGTGCAAATTTTGAGGGCTGGAAGAAATGAAGGTTTACATATTTACCTTACACATAAAAGAGAACTGCTGCATTTTAGGTTCAGCTGTGTATACACACTTTTCGACAGAACAGAGAAGAAGAGGAATTTCGTTCACGTTTCTCATACATTTTCATTACTTGAACAACTTTACATTTTATTGCGTATGCACAAAGAGACGTTTGTTTTTAAATTCATTTTTTACACTTATTCAAGGTACAATTTTAATGATTTAATTATACAGTAGTTTCTGGGTGAGATCCCGCCGCTTATAGACTTCCTCAGAGTATAAAAGGAGAGGCGAGGCATGATGGGACACTTCACTAATTTGAATTCAATTGTACCTCCCATTCGAAACGCTGTTTTGCCAAACTTCACAAGTAAAATATTTCATACCGCTAATGAACGTTGCAGATAACTAGTTTACTGTTAAAGAAACTTGATATGGAAATGTCTATTGCCCGTCCCAGAATCAAACGAAACCGTTTTTTTTTATCCCATACTGCTTTCAAAACCGCCCGAAAAGAAATAATATTATTCAAACTTTGATGGAGTCCCTTCCTCCGTTTACCTTCACTGGAGTATACTGTTACGGTGGGATTACAAACAAAAACGTTTACATCTTTATGCTATACTAATTTTGAATCCGACCACTTTGCGCAACAAGTGAAGTGTTTACAGTTTGACACCAGTCGCAGTTCCACATAACAAAGAAACATTGTACTTCATGAAACTGTGTAGCAACTCTCATAAAACGTTTAAGGAGATCTCCTAACAGTTTTCGTGACAACAATAAATGTTGTTGTGAAGTTTATGCATGACTCTGTGTTGGGGCACATGCTGGAATTTGGACAATAACAATCGATGTCTCACAGTAGTTTTGCGTCGGGCAAAGGGGCCAAAAAAGTATCACTGTGGCGGAGGCAAAAAGGTTTGATACAGATAGACAATCACAGAGCTATGAAAAGGCGTGCTGATCGTGCACCAAATGTTTGTAGCATGCAATTTAAGTTTGTGGATTACTTATGCCATGATCTATGATGGGCTTTGACTAAATTGGAAGGGGGGGGGGAGCAGGGGGAGGAAGGCAGGGAAAACAAGAAAGTGGAGCTCGCGACTATGGGTCGCTTTTCGGCGGTTACTCGTATCATACGTTCTCTCAACAGAGACACAAAAATTGTATGAAAACCCGTAACTTTAGTCTTCAGTATTTTCTGTGAGACTTGCATAACGTGATAGCACATATCTGTTAGGTGCTCCTTGTCCTTGGGAGGGTGAAGCCATTAATGGCAGGCCTCTGACAAAATGGCACAGTGCAGTGCTTGCGCATTCTTAAGATGATGTAGAATTTTCATGGAGTTGTAGATCTACAACTCTTTCAAAGAAGTGTGGTACACATTTAAGTTCCAATTTTCGTTCCTCTCACATTTTCCAGTTTGGCATGCAATCTTCAAAGTCCATTCCAACGAGATTTACACCAGAATGGCACATTAAAGCGTTCCAATATAATAGCAGGCGAAATAGAGCAAAAATTTGAACTGTATGAACCGTCTTTCGGACTGACGATTCCGGATTTGGGGATCTAGAGGTCAAGAAAACTGTCCTCAGAGCACTTAAATACCATGAACGGGAATATCAAAAACAGTGTCTTCATTTTATGGATTCGCCCATGGCCACAAATATGGACGTTGCTAGACCTTACTTAATCATGCATTGCACATATCCACAACAAGCACGTCTGCGTCTATGAAAGCTTCGTTTCTGCACGTTACACGCATTGAAGCTGTGATTAACCTAATGTTACCCATTTCGCTGTTTTCGAGGTTTTGTTTTTTTTAATTTTTATTTCAAAATCCATCAATGTCTAAATACACTTTTTAGTTAAGGAAAACTGAAAGAGGAGGCTATGCAAACTTTTGATTAAGATTGATGAAAACAAAGCGGTGATAATCCACAAAAATGAAAACCGTGTATTGTTGGACGAAATATAATGGAGAAAGTAATCGTGTTAGTATTTCATTATAAGATCCGTGATGGTCATGTGCTGCCATGTCTCACCATACGGCAGAGGCATATGAACTGCATGGTCTCCGCTGATTGAATATCACTTGTTCTGCGTCTTATCGCATAACCGGTCACGGTGCCCACTGCCTGGCAGTGGACTTTTTGAACTAGAGTTCATCCCACATTAAACGGAACAGTTTTTTTTTTGTACATTTTTTCAATAACGCCTGAACAGAGACTATTTACACTTTAAACATGGACATGTACGTCAAAAATAATTTTCTGTTTTCCAATACTTTTTCTCTCTGAAAATTATTAAAGGGGCATACCGAAACAATCTGGCGAAGATAGAGCATCTTTCTGTTACCGCAAAGTGTGTAAAATGACGCATTAAACACAGCTGGAGTGACCGGGGTTTGTCCTTGCGTCTAGAGTTATTCTCCTTCCCCGTAGAGCAGCGGCTTGTGACAAAAACGATGATGCCATTGAAGTTTGAGCAACCACAGGCACCCGTCTGACAATGTATTATTCAGCTTTCAATTAAGGTTTTGGTAATCCAAATTTAAAAGTAAAGTTTGACCGTGTAAGCCTGGCAAAATATTCTGCATTTTTATTGCCTCAGCATGGTTTTGTCTGACACAGTTGCCGTATACAATGGAATTAAAAGATTCATACAGACGTGTTATCACCCATCCGCAGAACACTTGCTAGACAGCTTGACCGTGCAGGTAGATCGTATATTTTTTATTTCTTCGTTCTGTTTACAGTTTCATTGTTTACAGAATCATCTGTAAATGCATTCCGCCACTCCACAGAGATAAAGGTAAAATAAGTTACTACAGTGCTTCAGAGGCTTCTTCTAAGCTGTCAGATTACCTCCCCTCGACGTTTTATTTCGCAGAAGGTCTTTGGCACCTGTTGTTTTTTGTTCTTTTTTTGGCCCTATTAACATCATTCTACATATATCACTGTGATTTCGGGAAATTTCTTCCATAGAGGTTAAAGTATTCTTTTGCCCGATCTTTTAACGGGAAGAAAAAGAGAGGTCAACTCCTAAAATATTTCACAAATGTCTTTCGAAAAAGGTCACTTCGAATTCTGATTTGGTCCCCAATTTTTCATTGACCGCATCGAATACATAGGCCTGCACACTTGTTTTTTTTTTTATCTAAAAGACTCAAATTGTACTTGAAACTTCAAAACTGGATGCTATATTTAGATCACAGGTCATTTAACATATTTCTACACCCTGACACTGGCTGGCAGGGCCCGCAAAAAAAGGCGGATTTTATATATTAGCGGATTAATTGGGTTGTACACAATGAATGATTTGCCCCTCTAATAGGTGTCAAAAACCTNTAATTATTTTCTACATATCTTTTTAATAGTCAGTAGTGATGCATTCTTTAGTGTTGAAGTGTCTCTTTCTTGCTTCTTTAATGATAAGGCGACGAAAGTATGGTTTTAGTAGTGTGGTTGTAACATAATTGTGAGCCTGGTGTGGGGCATCAGGGTGAGAGAAGCTGGTGATATGAATGGAGATCTTATCCTGACTGTCTTACATATATTATTATTTTATTGTTATTAAAATTAATGTTGTGAGCCTGTGTTGTGTTAGTGCTTGTTCAGTAGTGTATTGTGTTGTCCTAGTTGGTAGAACCCGTGTCTCCCCGTCTGTCTCTCTGTTCGTCTCTCTCGTCTATCCTTCTGTCCGTCTTTCTTTTAATTATTGAGACTCACTAGCCTGCAGACGACCCAATGTCTTAAAATGTTCATACCATTACGCCTTTTATCAGAAACATCTACCAATTTCATAGTGTTGTCTTTATTGATATCGGAAATACTGCTCAATATAACTCATGAAGTAGGGTGCAAGTGCTTCCGCATAAGATGCAAAGTGAATTTCAAGAAACGTGATTTCTGTATTATTTCTCCGACTTCAAGTTTAGGTTATCGGCAACAAACTGTTATGAAAATTTCTCAATAGTTTTCAAAACGTTTTTTTTTCCTTTAATGATTACAGTGTAGAGTGATATGAAGAATTTTAATTTGGATGGGAGAATCCGACAGATAATGACCATACGGGTCGTCCTGCATCAACAGTGACAGAAGAGAAAGTTTCTATTGTTGGGGCAGAGCACGATTTACATGCCATGACACTTCCATTTATGCCGACTCGTCCTCAGCAAGTATCTTCACTATTTCCCATCTACACCTACAAAGAAAGATTTGTACTACATGGGTCCATGGTTACGTCACGGTTAATCAAATAAAACAGCGCGTAGATTATTACACAGAAATCCTTCAAAAATTCGACAATGGCATTTCAAACGAGGTTTACAATATCACAATTGGTGCGGAAACATAAATCTATAAGATAGACTCAGGAACGAATCCCCAGTCCAGTTTTTGAGTCGCTGAAAGTCAACCATACCTACTGAAACTACAATGAGAGTGCAGTAAGCAGTTCTTCACCTGGTTACTTTCGTTCAATGAATACATACATATGCTCATACTTGGAATGTGACATATGTGATCGAATTTTTTTTTCACTAGTGGCATATATTAATGCTCATTTGTAGCAGCGATAACTTGACTCAGCATAGACGTATAAAAGGGAGTTAGGGTTGATTACTCAGCTACCTCTCAAAATGCCTGCCTATCGCTGTCAATGAATAACACAATGTCCTTTGATACTGAAGAAAACGAACGTCTATTTACAAAACCGGCACACGAGAGCCAAGTAAGGCTTAAGAAACAACAGTAATACTATGTGATACTTGAAACTTTCGTTTTACACGCTCACATACTTCGACCTCACACACTCACTCCCTTAAATACATTTCTTCTTCGAACTTCTAGAAAGCCTCGATAACCGACTTCAACCGTCTTGACATTTTCAGAAAGTTCGCAACGGGCCGAGGTCATCTATTTTCAGTGACCGAGATATAAATATACTATCTAGAACACTCCATCCAGTCATTACTATTAAGGTAAAAACAAGGTCATGTTTAATAACCAAGCCTTCCTACTTACAATAGAACAGAGAGGGAAAGAAAAAAAAAACACTCACCCGAAATCTGAGTCACCGCCGTCACGGCCAGTGAGCACAGAGTAAACATTAATAAACGCCCGAGGCAAAAAAGGAAAAGAAAAAAGAACAAAGGATAAAGGGAGCGGGACTAATACATGGAAACGTTACAACGATTAATCGAGCTATCCAGAAAAAGAACTGCCGCAAGACCAAGAGATTTCTGTTTCCATAAAGGGACTTCATGAAACTTGCGCTTCATATTACAGTATTTGGTAATTATCACTGGCAGGTAAAGGCTGTGGAGGTCTGATTTTTTTTTTCTCGCGGAGATCTTATATTCGCAGAATGTCTGATATGCCCTTTGTTTTTAGGTTTGATTTAGTGTGTGGTACAAGTGCTATTCTACAATGCCCAAATTAAAAAAAAAGAAATGTATCCAGCCAAGACCAGAAAAGTGAGAAACGTGCAATAATGATTCCATTGTCTCGCCATTGTCTGACTGTGTTTACTTTATCACGAGGGTCGTAATTAAAAATCACTCTATGAGCAAGCCCGCAACCCAGTAGGTTGTTTTCTTCAAGTGTCAACTGATTATACAAATGCTAGAAAATGTAATTTATCAAGAACGATCATTAAAAATTTCTTGTGTGTTTTATCATGACAAAATCAAATCCTGCGGTCTGATGGTAAGTAACAGTAACCAAAATAAACTTTCTGTCTTATGTGGAGCTGACAGTGGTTTCAACCTGTAAAAATACGGTCACTGTTGTGCAAGGTGGCTGGAAACAAATTTTGTATAGCGTAAAGAGGAAAATATTTTTGTTTGTAAACCAATTCTAACAGACTATGCTCTAGTTATGACAAATGGAGTAGTTGATGTTGTCATCAAAGTTTGAATTGAACAATTTCTCTTCAGGCCGCTTTGAGAACATCGCAAACTTCTGTTCCTTTTAAGCTGGAGCAAACAACAGATTTGGGAATTCTAAATATGATATCCATCTGAGTAGTGGCGGTATCCTTAGCCATTTGCAGGTGGAGTTTGCCTTCCGAAAGCAACGATCAGATTGCGCAGCCTTAACATTAAGTTGGGATTAAGATTCTGTCCTATTCGTGAGTGCAACCAGATTTTTATTCTTTTTAAACCCATATTCCGGCTGTAAGATCCCGGTCTCACTAGCAGCTGGGAAATTTTCTTTTCTTTTTTTTTTCCCTTATCCGACGGGGTTGCTCATCAATTATCGCTGACAGATTTTGCCGGAATGTAACAAAGAGCAGGGATGTCAACCACCACACCGATAACACATGGCCTTCCTCACCTCTTCGATCAACAACAGCGGTCGCGCGGTCGCCCTTTCCTTCGGCGGCATGCTCCCCTCCCTTTCACTTTATCGGGTCTCGTTGGCTAAGTTCAAGCCCGAGCTTTTTCGTCCCCTTAGCACCGAGATGGTAACCAGATACTACTGTACAGTACTTCGGCCTTTATATTAAATATTGGTTAACCGTATGAAGCAAGCAGTTTATTGAAATTCCTTCAGAAAGCATGATTTGATAAGCTGTTTTATTGAATTTTCAACGGTTTGGAAACCTTCTCACAGGACAGTGTAAACTGTGATCTTACCTTCTTTATTGCTTTAAACTACAAGAGCCGGATTAAAAAAAAATGACAGACAGTAAGCTAGGAAAAATATATTCCTGGGCTCATAAATCTGTACAGACTTCCAGTACTAGACTTATGTTAGCATAACATCAAGTGAATGTAGACTATATGAGACACTGTACCCTTCACTTAATGTCTATAAACATAATTTATATTTATTTACATGGGTTAGAAACAGATTTAAAATTATGCATGGACTCATGGACTATGATTCCCATTTAATAATCATAAGGTGACAACGTAATCTTGCTTGGTGTAGCACGAGTGTGGCCGTCCAAATTATACACCCTACTAATTACTATGCTATAGATTATACTATTAGATTCCATCGTGCCTCACTGTGGACGTCGACAGAACTTTCTTTGTAAGAAAAATCTAATCTACTCGTTACCTACCACTAAAATTAAATTGCTTGTGAAAGACACATAAAAATTAAATGTCTTATGCTATATAAAAATCACTAAATAAAAATGTATCACATTTAATCACATTCTGTGAATCTGTTAACACCTTGTCATGCCATTTAATGGCTTCTTTAATCATGCGTGCATATCATACCCATATGATGTAATAAACAACTTCAGTCTTTAAACGAGGGGTTTCATTGAGTCCTTCCTTATATCACTTTGTTGCACAGATGATCTGTGAGACTAGACAGGTTAATACAGATCTTATACATTATTACTAGGTCAGCGTGCAGGGGTCAGGACTGAATCAACAGTTTATGTCATTCCACAAGTTAATATCATAACTGATATATTATTATGTTAACACTTTCGTATAAACATATTAAAGCTATCTTTTGCACTTTGAGTATGCTACTATTTGTTGTTATTTTTGCTGTTGTTGTTTTTGGTGTTGCTCTTAACGTTGTTGTTGATGTTGTTGCTGCAGCTGTTGCTATTGTCAAGAAAACAAAACACTGGATAGTAGTGCCAAGGATGAGCTACATCATCCAGTATTGCGAATGACCTTTGGAATGTTATGACGTGTTGATTTAGTTCTGACATATAATATGTGTGAATTGGACCATTATGTTAGCACCATGGCAGTGTTGCCCTTCCACCAGTTATTCCATCCCTGGTATCCACCTGTCACAAGGATATGAAGGATGCATGGAACGCTAATTGTGTTTGTAAATTACCTCTGATATGCGACCATCCAGCTGCTGCTCCAGGTTGTTCACCTTTTGTTTCATGCTCTGTACTCTGGCGTCCATGTCCGTCATGGCCCTGGTACTAGCTTGCTCGGATGCTTCAAGCATAGACTTCATCTCTGCCTTTACCTGGCAAGTAGAACACGATGTGTAAAAATAACAGAAGATACTTGCTTCCATTTCAATGCAACCAACTGCCGGTGAAGAATATTCATTTATGTCATTTATATACTAAATGAAACATATTTGTTGACAGAAACTTCAGTATTTATTCTGACTGACGCTTTCATGATAGTAGAAATGTGTTCATCATTAGACAGATATTTCATGAAAGCCCCATCGATGTTTGTTCCATAATTCAGCTCTTCAGGATCCAGTTTAAATATTTTATATGTGCGTCTACCAACACCAACACTCTATCAACGTCCTCAACCACGTCGGTCTTCTCAAACACTATTATTATTAGGATTCCAGAAATTTGTAGTATAAAAATTAACCAGGAGCGTGGGGCACTATTTTCCGTCGCCATAAATATCAATACCTTGGTCCGTACAATTTTGCCAGTACCACCAACGTCATTCAGATTAAATCTGTGCAGACAGCTTTTTCGCCAGAGTGGTTTTCCGTGAATAGGGGTAGTAATTTACGGTATCCATTAATATGCCGAATTCTCACTTTGCAAAACCTTATTCATATGCTTACATGTATACACAAAGAAAGTCATCCTCTTCGTGAGCCATGCCAGCCCATATCCGAGTGTAAAACAAAACAGACCTGTCATTTAGAAAAGGCACCAAATTTGATAAAAAAATCAGGTCCAGTTTGAGCCTTTTAAATATCCAAATAAAGTGTTTTCGGCCTATGTATTAGCACGCGGTCAAAACCAGCCTATCAAAACTGCAAGTCACAAACGGAGGTATCCCCACTTTTTCTCAATTTCACCACCACTGCCACTACCACCACCACCGCCACTGAGCCTGTCTGTAACTGCTTTACAACTAAATGTTCCTCCTTCTCCAACGGCTATTATTTCCTGATGCTGCTACTATAAGACTGCAATCCAAGCAAAAGTGAGAGTTGCGTTCAGGTTTTAAATCGGGCACATTCTGGTCTTAGCTGTATTATATTTTCAAAAGATCATTAAAGAACTCAACACAGAAGGCGTGGTTACTAAATGTCTCTTTCTGTCAGTAGTTTATGAAGGAACCCGTGTAAACTGCAAAATATAGTTAATAGCAGTAACTAATCAGTGTCCAGTTATAAGATCCTAATGTATTAAAGGGATTTCCTGTAATGTCCGAATGGTCCACCTCAAACAAAGCTCAAACGATTGCACATCACACAGCTGCATCATTGTAATGAAGATTCTCAACGTTTCATACATAATTACTGCTTACTTGGCTAGAGGGTATACATTAAAAAAAACAACAGTACATTGTTAAACATTTTCAAAATGAAGCTTATAAGTTGATTCGAAACACAATGTATTCCCTAATATTCAGCCCGGTTTATTGCTACTGCATTTTCATGTAAATACAGTTCATAGCAGTTCATAGCAGGACCCAAGTCCCTACAAACAGTTCATATACTGCCCGTGAGTGAAAACAAAGATTAGACTTTGCCAAGAAAGAAAACGTTCAAAATCACTATTTCCATTGGTTTGTTTCTGAACTATTTTGACACTGAATTTTTCAAAATTGAAGTATTGAAGAATAGTCAAAGTTGCAAGACAAAGTCAGGAAATAAAATAGGCAATCACCATCGAGTATGGTCACCATTAGAAGCAATGCATACTAGGCATCTTGATCTCATGCTGCTGCACAATGTTTGGAAATGTGCAAAGGTGTTGCTCTATAAACTTCACAATATCCAAACACATGTCTGTTGTTGGCAATTTTATAAGAACATTAAAAATACATTGTATGAGGTGGGTCCAGACTGGTTATATGCTGTGGAAGGAGGAAGCGATGTTTATAAATCCTTTTTAAACGTGACTAAGGAGAGAAAGAGAGATTTTATTAGGGACAGCTGTAACACGCATGACTATTTTACTAAATGCTAGACTTTTTAAATGAAATCGTGCCTGAGAGACCCATATGACTTTGTTTTATGCCAAATTAAATTTAATGCACGTACAGGGATTTCGGTCTGAATGCTGATTTCATGACACTGAATATGAGAGAAAACGATTAATGCCAGAGTTGTGACTGGTGTTTGAAAAATGAAAATATACATGCTTCTTGAATGTAAGATGTATGAGGACACAAAAAGAGATTATTATCAAGAACTACAGATTTTATGCATATCATATGAATGTGAGTGTATTTAACTAATTTTTTCAGTTGTCCAGTTTTACTCAGGGATGCCAATTTTCCGGATAAATCCGGATTTCCTGATTTTTCGACGTTTTTAGCGGCGGGAAAGAAAACCCGGATATTTCGGCGTTTTGAGCGACGGAGAAAAAAAATCCAGCGTTATCCGGATAACATTCATGAAAATGAAATACGCGAAGGACGAATCGCACGAAAACCGGAAGTTAGATATTTTACAAACTTCCGGAATGCGCGCGCACATGCCTCTAACGAGCTCAGAGAGATACCGGTGCTATATTTAGCACTAGAACTCGCGGAAAGTGTAAACAGTGCGCTCGGTCATCAATCAAGAAAGAACAATGATGTAAAATGAATAGTCCTACTCAGAATCCATTGTTTTCTATAACTTATATTTATTATTATAAATCTGATTACATCCGTATGCTGAAAGAAGATGGATACGTATGGTGCACACTGTGCAGTAATAAACTACGGCACACCGGGAAAGAAGGCACTAAGCTCTACGCTTCAAGGAATGGTCACATCGTAACACTAACAGTAAGGTTCCAGCGAGTTTCAAGGACATTAAAGAGAAAGAGATTGCAGCCAAGCTTTCAGCAGCTTTTTGGTGAACTTGGCGTGAACCATTAAATCCAGCTCAGTCTGAACTCTGCAAGTCAAAGCACTACTCATTTGTGCATATTTTATCAGGACCAAATAAGAGTTGACAAATGTAAGTTATGGGTAAAGAGATGATTAGAGGAAAATAACGTGCACCTTGTTTGTTTAAATTTCACGGTGATGTATTCAGAAGTGAAATTATGAAAGGAAAACTTATATTTTTATCCTAAATGACAGTTTGCAGTTCCCACTCACCCCTGATATGGCTATTCCTTGCTGTGTGTAGATATATTAATTTCTATACTTTATCTGTGCAGAAGAAATTTAGGCTTTAAGTTATGTGGACACAATTATAAAATTGACTTTTCTTTAACATTTATTTGGGTTTATTGTTTACTTTAATGCCTTATAATTGTGGAAAATGATTCAGAATTAAAAGCACAACGGTTGGGTTGGCTTCCATCGAAAATGTCGATACGCCGCGCACTCGAGCAATTTTCAGGATTTTTTTTTGGGTCAGGCATTGGCATCCCTGCATTACTAAACACCATCCTTTTATTTGACTCAGAGCCTTGTATTAATAATTTTATGAGTCAACTCGACAGCCTAACAAAAAATTTCATACAAAACGGTGCAGAATAAAATTTTAAGCGGCTGTGCGAGGTGGAGATTTTATCAAGAAGAAGGCTTTTAAATGAAGATGAATGTATGGATTGTACATCTCCAAATGTAAATAGACATTTTAAAAAGTTACTTTGTAATTTATGTTAGGCGTTTCGCTGGTAGCCCCGAACCAGTGAAACCCCCCTTGTAAAAGGGTAGTTATCCAAATAAATAATATTATATATTATTATATTTTTGTTTATTATGGTGGAATGACACATCACTTCGCTACTACACTATGCTCCAAATCTCCCAAACTGTTAATAACGCGCATGAAGCCGTCTGTTTAGTTCATCCCAAAGCATGTGCAATGGATTTATATCGGGGCACTGGAGGGCCAGCTCATCACTTGGAAAGGTTGGTAACCAAGGAAATATCTGATCATGTACGCCATGTGCAGTCTTACGTTGTCTTACTAGAACTCCCGGAGATCTATATTGCTCTGGAGCCTGGAACCATAATTGGTCTCTGTACTTGATCAATGTAAACTTCTTCCGTTACTTTAACCCTTCAAACGTGGAGAGGAGTGTGGTGGCAGTATGAAAAGCCATCCCAAATAGGTACATTTCCTGCACCAAACATGTCGTGCTGCACAATACATGGTTCGGTGTAACTCTTTCCAAGACGACACCTGACAAGCTGTCTATTTTCCAACGAGTACAGAATGAAGCGACTTTCATCAAAAAAACAACGTCGACTGCCCTTCGGCTATCCTATGCATGATAGGTCGACTGGTCTATGAGCCGGCTGCGCGCCATCTGCACTGTACAGTTGAGGTGCATATCACCTCTCAGAGGTCTGTGCTGCTGTTACTGCTGCAGTTTGGATATCTCAAGTAGATAAGGCGAATCTGACGATCTTGGGCAGCTGTTGTACTCGCTGCTGACCAGACCATAAATGATCAGTATGCTTCCGGTAGTCTGGTGTCGCCCATGGAATCTCAAAATGTCGACTGGTGACAATGTTTCATTTTCCTCAAATACATGGAATGATAATTTTTTGACCACGCTCTGGGCGGAAAGACCAATCCTCTTTCTACAAATATTGCTTTGTAAATCTGAGAACCAATAGTGAACACACTACCAGTTCTAGAGATTGTGCCTGCTTATGAACATTCTTTGTGATGTGCAAAAAAACAAAACGTCCAGCACTTTCAATATGATGCCAATAGAACTGTAACATCGACAACGACTTGAATTTAACAAATAGACGATAAGGAACAAATATCTCACTCGCAAGTTACCGACATCAGCCGATGCGACATTTACTGCTTTTCGAAGGGATGATTTATCTTTATACTCTAAGATAAGAGGTGAAAAATATCGCATGATAAGGCTAAGCACCTCTAAGAGCCTTGGAGTTGAAGTTTGTTACGTGAAATGCTGAAACAGATCTGCTTTAATACTGAAAGTTACAATGGAGATATACAGTGGGGAAGAAAGGGAGGACCCTGACTATCTGATATCTACGGACTCGAGTTGATTTCAAGAAAATGATCCATTAAAACGCCGTGGATAACTTTGGGCGACATTCCTTAAATATGTCCTTGAAAAGGTCCTATGGCTTGCCACGCATTAAAAATCGAGGCATAACGAAAAAGCTGTTTAAAATACGCTTGAGAAAAATTGACATCGTCTTTTCATTAACATAAGCGTGCCCGTGAATCGGTCAAATTTTAGAACACCCGATCTTTCTATACGGCTAAATTTGACTAAAAATACTGTCAAACACGTGCCGCATGTTCAGTTTGAAAAGAGGAGTTCACTCACAAAAAAAAAAAAATTACACTGCAATACACACAATAACAACCACGCACACACCATTGACTACAAATCATGTCTCTGCCAACCCATATTTTAAAGAAATAAACCAATGTGTATATAAGGGCATCTCAAAAAAAAAAAGTAAAGCATGCCGGATCAAACAGCTCTGTGGTCTTCCTGGCGCCACAGTGTCCCAATAAACATTGTGTGAAATAGCACAATGGCTAAAAAGGAAAGGTTGTCCCAAGGGGCATCTTTGTGAAAAGATATTATGCACAATTTCTACTACGGAAGGTAACTATGTGCTCTAAAGCAAGAAAAAAAAAGTAACTTTAGATATAAGATGAAAATCAAACTATTTCAGTGATTGACAGGTAAAAAATGGAAAATTATGTTCGCGACATACATAATTCACTTAATTTAATTGGCAGGATAAAAGAAGATACTAGTTCTTTTGACATTCCTGTGTGTCATACATTGCAAACTGACTTATGCCAACAAATTCTTAATGTTGCAAAAGTCATCACTGTGAGCGGAGGAGGTTTTCCGCTATCAAAGACGATTAGTACAAGTTCTTACACCAGTTTGGAGATGACCTAAAAAAGAGATGTGAAGAAGAAGAGCGAAAAAAAAAAACAACAATTACTTATGAATTTAAATATTGGAGTTTCTTTTGAAGAAGTTCAAAAACAGACTGAAAATACGACAAAATCAACTTATAGGCTAGAAACTTGCATTTTATCACTGGATGTAAAAGTATCATTGTTCCGTAGTAACCCTGTCGCACCAAGTTATAAAAGTTTGGATGAAGGAAAAAAGTATACAAGAAGTTGAACTCTTAGAATAATGTAGTGTCGTTCCCAACACTGTGGCTGTCCGGGTTTAAATCACTGCGGACATCTACGGGCAATGGAGAGAATAATATATTTTCCAATAAAGACTTACACTAATCACTGGTTTGGCTCACTGGCCTTACTGAGCAGGTTGCAGCAAAGATGTCCTTGTGTACAAAGAAAGGGCATGACAAAAAAATATGCGCATGATAAGGCTTTTCTACAACAAGACTGCCATGTGTCAGGCCAACTAGTAGTAATCTAATTTGGATAGCTTTGCTGCCACTTCTGTAATATAGATTTCAAAAATAAGCTTGCCACACGATAGTCAAACCAGTGAATGATTAAATTTCTCTTCTAACAAAACATGTTTCCATGCTCCTCATGATTTCTTTGTGCTTCTCAACCCCACCTGCTACACTGTTTGGAAAAATTTAACGAACGACTTTAACTACCTTTTTCCCTTGATTTAAACCTTTAAAACTTGTTTAGACAAGGATACCAAGAAATAATTGTGCTTTTATAGCTCACTCAAGAAATACAAACTGCTGGCCCATTAGATGACATGCTTGTATTTTCAGAACATTCCAACAAAAGAGACTGCCATATTTTTTATGACCTAGACTATAAAATAATGATTCTTTTAAGCTTTCCTCAACATTTTCAGCACTGCTGTGAATTGGTACAGGTCGTATATACTGGCTGTCTTTGCTATGGGCAAATCTCCTCTGTTCACACTAATGACCTTTGCAACAGTCATAACTTTGCTGCCACAGATAATCTGTGACCTGTTTTCTCGGTAATGAAGATCACACACGCGTAAATTACTTGCAGGTCGACTGGGTTGGACTTTGAAGGCAGTGTCATGTATTTTTGACTAATTTTTTTCCTCCTTCAGGAGCCAAATGAAAGTGAAGTGGTTAATCCTTATCTATGTGTTGCTTCCCTAACCAGTCTAGATTAAATTACAGCTGCACTATTTGGGGTCGGAGGTTAGACAAAGATAGGCATGCAAAGTAGGTGACCCCTGTTCTCTCAAAATAGCCTGAGGTTCTGCCTGGGTCTCCATGGGAGAAGTTCAAACAATAAGGCAGTGCTCAGAGGCTAACTTGTCAACTTGTCCTCAAACCCATTTATGTTTTTAGAGTTAGATAGTCATCTGAATACTGTCTAGGCTCATTTCTTGTATTTGTGGATTAGCCAGTGCTTAATCTGGTCAGCCCTCATTTGTTCGGCCTGAATCTCCCTCATCTTCCCTGTATGTGCGCCGTTTCTTTCCGTTTTTTTGCTTTAAACATTATATTATGTAAAATGTACACAACACGCATTTGATGTTACGCTATTTCGGCTACTCTTCCTAGCTTCAGAAACGAGTTTCCGAACCGTGTACATTTTCAGAAATTTGCCTCGTCAGAACAATGGCTGGCCCTGGACCTTTTTTAAAAAGCACATTAAAACGAAAATCAGAACTGCATTCAAGAGAATTGGCCATCTTTTGAATCACTACCCAATTAAAAAGATACATTAACTACAATCGTCCCCGGCGTGCCAGTTTCGCGTATAATGAGATTGGCAAATTTTACAGGTGAGGCAAAAAACTGACTTAAAAGGTTCTGATGGGAGTTGCGGGTGGTTTAAATTACTTTCACATACAGTCTCAGCCAAAACAAAACCAAAAAAAACAAAGTACAAAAAAATAATGTCTGGGAACTGTCTAAAGTTATAATGAGATTGGCAAATTTTACAGGTTAGGCAAAAAACTGATTTAAAAGATTCTGATGGGAGTTACGGGTGGTTTAAATTGAAAAAGCATTTAGCGATTGGCTTCTGCACATTACTACTGACATTTTTCGCAAGAAAGTAGCAAATTTTCAGAGATGTTTCGTTACGCGTTTTGGAAATTATTTATAACAGTGTAATTGTAGTAATGCGATATTGGTTTAACATGTACGTTACTTCAGTACCCCATCAATATCTGTCAATGTATCAACAATATGACTGTTTTCAACATGCTAAAGCTTGATTTGGTAAAAGTGAAATCTGCATGCAAGCTGCAACTAATTGCTCATTACTCAGAACGAAAAAAACACCCAATTTTTATTAAAAATTACACATGTAGAATAATGTCTCGATCTGTTCTAATTTAGTTTAAATACTCATGAAAGTAGTCCTGCAGCCGGGCAACTAGTGTAACGTGAATGTGGTTGACAATCTTTGAGATATCCGAAACAGTAATAAGTAAATTGTACAAAAACTATTATTTGGTTGTAAATAATTTTTGTACAGGACTACAGAGCTTGAACAGAGCTTTCGAATGATGTAGTAAAACATTTTCGATTGTAGTTAATGTCGCGAAGTTGGCTATTGCGGGAAGAATTTTAAAAAAAAATTGTGTCACTGGAAATGGAAGTGGCTACGGTGAACAATCAAAGGGCTAAATATCGATTACAAAATCCCAAACATTGTTAGCGATAGCTATGCTGGCCTATTCTGATAACGAGGTAGATTAATTATTATTATAACTTTTATTTATAACTCTTATGTTACGGGTTAGTATATCCAATAGAGGGTTGTTAAGCACACGGCACGCTACGCCTTCCACCTATCAGTGTGCAGAAATCTGGGGGTGTATCAGCTCCGGGAAATTTCCTAATTTTTTTCCCGGTTTCGATCTAGGCCCTGTCCACCAGCATATGCCCTTGGAAGAGTCCCATGATACTGCCCTTAAATCATGCATACACATAAATCTTAGCTCAAAGCATATTATTTAGACTGCTAGACACTGGCACCGAGTAGATTTGATTGTTATACTGTACTTTTTTATGCGCAGCTTCACAGAACATCCCGCATAAAGCCTGGTTGAAGGTTAGGCACGGATTAGAAAACAGAAAGAACACATGAGATAGTTCCTATAAAACATTTGCAGTCCAATATCTCAAAAACTGTCTGATAGATTTACTTGGAAATTTGCATGTGAAGTGTGTAGACTGATGACCTAAGATGTTTTATAGTTTGATTATTACAGGATAAGCCGTTTTTTATTTCGCCTATTCGCGCTTGGTAAATCCTAACCGACCATGCATTTTAAGGCCCCAAAAATTAGAATTGACAGTACAATCACGACTTTCAAGTTCAAGGTTGCAGCAATCCAGAAGCGGATACATTTAAGCAGCAGACTGAGGGACGTCCCCTATGCAACTATTAAGAAACTCTCTGCTAAAAGTAAATTTGCACGCTTAAGGACCCTAAACTCATAGACAACTGACCTGCATGTGCTTATCTCATTCAGAATGCGATGAGTCAAGCAGATTTCCGACAGTCCTTGACTGAATGAAACGCAGACCGTCTTTTTGCCAGTAATCATCCTCCTCTTGTAACACATGGTCCTCGCATCTGGCCCAATAGTCTTTGTTTATTTCTGAGAATGCAGCCAGCGTCAAGGTTTTGATATCGGCCAACTTGAATGTTATGTTTTCCATCGCAACTTTCCCGTTCACCTTTGCCCATACGAGTTCAATCGGGTTAATGCGAGTGATAGGGTGGAAGCCTCAAACAAGTATGACCATGTGCGTGGATAATCTTGTCTACCTGGTAAATTTTGTTCTTGTTTGTTTGTTTTACAAGAGCAAGTAATTCTGGCTTCAAATGACTGTCATCAAAATGAATGCCTTCCTTTTTCAGCCATGATCTGATTTCCTCCTTTTTGCTGGATGACGTAGGTACCTTATCCTCCGAATGTACAGCATTGTGATAAAAGGCGTTATCCATTACCAAACAAGAAGGCCTATCTAACGACTGAATAACGGCTTTCTCAATCCGGTCTCGGAAAATTGTACTGTTCATCTCTTGATGATAATCTCTGCCATCTGTAGAAATGGACTGGAATACAAGTTCTGCGTCCTCTATTAGACCCCTCTGCCTACTGCCAGCATGGGCTATTATCAGTCGCTGTCCTTTACTGCTGGGTACGTTCCTCTTCTGTGTTCCGTCACATGACTGCCACTCTCTTTCAAACGTATGATGTGCATTGATCCAAGTTTCATCCAAGTATACGATATCATAGCCTTCGTTGCGGCGCTCTTTAATTTCACGAAGATATTTGCATCTGGCAGATATCAAGTGCGGTTTCTCGCAAATTATGTTTCTTCCACTGGAACACTTTCGAAACGTGAATCCAGCACTCCTCACTATTTTCCACAAAGATGTTTTGGAAATATCAATCTGATTGTGCTCCTTTAGCCAGCATTTAAGCTTCCTCAGGGTAACAAATTCATTTGAGCTGAGCATTTTGAGAATTTCACGCCGAATGACATCCTTGTCGAAAGAGTCAATTTTTTCTTTCCTGCCTTGTTTCAAACTTGTGGTTGGAATTTCTGTGTCCTGAATCCACCGAGATAAAGACCGTTTGTGTAATCCAAGTGCATGTTGGGTTCTTGCCTTTGGGTCAGAAATCTTCCGATAGAGACGACCACGTTTTGCTTCTCTAGAAAAATAGTTGTATAACTGTAAAGCAACATTTCGAAGAGTAATTAATCGTATCTTCATCTTGATTTGTCAGATGGTATAAAGGATAGCCAAAAGAAACTAAAACGAAGACACGCCCTTGACACAAACATTCAGACACAGTATCTCCACTTCCGGGAAGACGTTTAGAAAAGTCGTGCAGTTCGGTGCAGAGGGTAAAATGTTCATGCTTAATCCGTGGTGCGGTAAAAATGTATTCAGAAGTTGTTGAATTTGCGTGCAAGATTGGAAATGTCCTTACAGCTGTAATTATTGATTGACCTCGCTACTGTAAGTACGTCAAAATATTAGCCAGAGAACCTTGTTCTTTTTTTATATAAAACAAAGAAGCGAAATCAATAACGGCTTCGATCATCAAAGGGAAAAAAATATTGGCCTAAGGTCATCAGTACTCACAAACCTTGTGCCAAGTTTCAGTGAATTTGGTTAATCAGTTACCGAGATATAGCAGTGTAAAGAGGGGCAAATGTTTCTGAATGGACTATAGATAATGATAATAATGTCTAGGAGTATACTGAAAATTGATTGATTGATTGACTGACTGACTGACTGACTGACTGACTGACTGACTGACCGACTGACTGACCGACCGACCGACCGATCGATCGATCGATCGATCGATCGATCCATTCATTCATTCATTCATTCATTCATTCATTCATTCATTCATTCATTCATTCATTCATTCATTCATTCATCTGAATTGTGCATACACTTATTCCTTTGAATTCGGAGCCCTTTTTAAGCATGTCTTACATGGTTTCAGTACTAGCGCTACATGTATTTATATTAATGAGTGACTGAGCTATTTCTTATTTATTTATTTACTTACTTACTTTTCTACGTGGTAGGCACAATTATTGGACTGCGTTACATTCACATACAGTCTGAGCCAAAACAAAGAAAAGCAAAGTACAAAAAAATAATGTCTGGGAACTGTCTAAAGTTTCTCTTTCTTCTTTAACTCCAAGCTTAACCTTCCACCTAATCCAAATTAAAACACTAGGGTTGCGTCCCAGCATCTGTCTACTAAATTTGCTAGAACTTACAGCTTGCATTTGAGTTCAGGACAGTACCGTGTGCAAAAACGCGGCCCTCTATTCCGAACCGATAAGGAAAGTATCAGCCCCTATCAAAAGTAAACTCTCGTAAACATTTTTCATTTACTGTAAACCTACTGCTACTTATTACGATGTACAGTGAATTTCTATACACACTGAACAGCCGATTTCGCAAACGTCAAAGGGTATCATGCAGTAAATTTCGGATCCAGTAGGCTTATGAAAAGCGTAAGCCACATGCAAAATATGAATTCGATATTTCTATGAGAAGAGACAAAAATCTTTGTCCCGACAAGTCTAAATCAAATTTTAAAGATAAATGGTATAGCATCGGGCTTTCAGTGTTCCACTGTTCCATTTGAAAAATAAACATGCAAAATTGCTGGTAACCTTTACTAAAAGCGCATTTAAAAAGATAATAGCGGCACCAGTTTTTTCTTCTGTCCCTTTCCAGCAGCTGGCCACAATTGATCGAATATCAGACTCGACCCTCCCAAAGTAACAAAATGACTGGCCCTGTCCTCGTCCAGCCGATTTTTATGTCAAGAAATGAAGGGGCAGAGTTTAAAACAACAAGAAAAAAAGACTTTCAAACAATGAGAAACTAATATCATTTACCTAACACATATGCATGTAACTGTTTAGGTTTGCTTTTTTATTTTTTAATGGGGAATGTGAACGTTAAAATATCCGCAAATCAACCCGAAAGTAAATGACACCTTATGTAGCAATCTCGTCAAAGATTCTGTAAATTCGGTGTGTATGAAATCTTTGGAAATTACAGTTATGGAAAATGGACGCGCTCTGGGCCTGCCGCAGCGTGGTTCGTATTCTACACTTTTCCTTATAGGTGAAACATAGCAAGCCACTGAATTCTGGACGACTGTACCAATCAAGATGTATGTTTACTCACCCTCTCATTCTTTTACGGGTGGGATAAACAAATACACTATAATCCTTATCAGGAACATTTCTACTGTCAAAAACCACGCAAATGTGATGAATTTCTATTGACTGCTAGAATTAATGAGGTGTCACTTCCAAACATTACAGCCTATTTATCCCAGGTGTCTGTATCAGATAGTAAACAAAACTCCATGACATTGCGCACATTCTACTTTTTCATTATAGTCATCTTCTCCCATGTAGCGCCAGATTATGCCCACAAGTCTGCCCTTTGACGTAACTCATAATGCGACCTGTTTCCCCTTTCAAAACATAATAAAAATGTTTGAAGTGCATTGACATAATAAATGATATCAAATCCCCGTGAGCTTTTAATGATTAACGCAAGCCACCTATATGAATCTCTTCAGAAGACCCTGAGGAAGAAGACGATTTTTGGTGCCAGTCTGGGATTTGTGTGAGATAGACGACTGACGGGTCATTTCAAGGTCAAAAGACAAATTTTCTCGATTTTCAGTTGTGGTTGGAAATCAGTCTTGACCGCTCAAACTATTGGGAAAATATCAAATCGTTTATAATAACCGGAAATTTAACTTCTATAAATTTTTGTTTCAATTTCTTTGCTAAACTGTAAAACACTGTTTTTTCAAAATGGCGTGACATACTGAATGAATTTTGAGACACTGATGATACAGTGCCGAAACTTTATGGAAATCGAAGGAAATTGTAGTGCTATCTTCGACAGAAATCATTTGCACATCTCTGAGTTGTTTTTCCACGAATTTAGATTGATAAATTTCCTCAATAAAAGTAGTTCTTCTAAGGTATGCCGCTGGCAAACGTTGAAGATCATTATCCCTATTATTCTACTCTTGTATATAGGACGATCTGGCGATAGCCAAATTTAAAAAAAAATGTTGCAGTAGAGAATCAGTAGATAATTTTATAAACTTCCAAAGAGAAAACTTAATTAAAAAGCATTTTTTTTGTTACTGAGATATAATCTTAAAACTAAAATGAGTGGAAGTGTAGTTTTTCTAACTTATTGGGCCGCCTACTGCAGCAATTTTCAGTCCTAGCTCTGGCAGGGCTCCCATCTGCATTCCAGGTTAAAAGGTAAATCTGACTGAAAAACAAAGATATAACAGCCTTGACTGGTCTGGCTTGTCGGAGTAATATATGTTTGAAGCATATGAGCGGCCATTTGCTTGGATGTTTCTTAGTGGTTGTTAAGTATGCAAGTCTGAAGCACCAGGCGTGTAAAAAGCACTTGTCTTCTTAATTATATTGTATGTTACTTACGGATATACAGTGACATGTTTAATGAATGACATAGTAAGTTTGTTGTGGTTTTTTTAATATATAAACTTTAAAGGGTAAACTGTTGTAAATGAATGTGGATTTCATTTATTTTTAGTCTTGTTATTGTGGAAATATTTTTTGAAATATTACTGTGGGTAAGCTTGCAAAGTGCATCATGTAACATGTAATTTTGTTTTGATTTGATTATGCTTGTGTAGGCCTATAGACAATGAGGTATGTTGGTTTTAAAGAGGGCAACAATTTTGATCGTCCATCAACACAACCAACACATTTCCTGGCATCTTATGCAATATTAGTCACCGACATAAATTGAATTCACATTGCCGTGATTAATTATTGTCAATATATAATTTTATACCTTTTTGTGTTGGTTCGAAGCATTCGTTTGCTGGGTAGGCAAATGATAAAAACTCGCGTTTTTTGTGGTAATTTCAAAATCTATCAAGAAATATAACGTTGGTCCATTTAAACTAAGTCCAGGCATTTTAACAATCTGCTGAATGTTGCTAAATGTGTGTCTTAAGGATTATTATTTGCCTCTGGGAGTTCTAGGACCTCTTATCTTGGCGAAATATGTCGTCAATCTCATACAACCGACATACTACTGAGTGTGACTTTAGGGTCTCAGATGTCATCAAACTATCTTCTTATTACACATGAACACCGCTGTACCTTTCCTTTAACAACAGCAACCAAAAAAATCTGTGAGGAAGTACTCTGAAATTTATACCCCATGTCACTGTTTGTGGTCGACCTTATGACAACGGCTTATATCTATAAACTTACGACGCCTTTGAGTACCAAAAAACGTTCAAAATTCATCGTTTTTTGGTATGTTTGAAACTTTTCCAAACCGCAGCTATCTCAGTTATTCTTATTCGCTTGCTATTAATGGTGCAGCCCTCGTTGACAACAAACTGAGGTTTGCAGAAAAAAAATTCCCTACTAGCATGCCCACAAGGAACACCTTTTAACTGTTAAAATTATCATTCTGTAACGGAAAAAAATAGTGAAGATAGCACTAAAACTTCTTATCAACTTTCATTAAGTGTCGGCATTATATCATCATTCTCTCAAGTCTCATTCAGTGCTGGACGCCATTTAAGAAAATTGCGTTTTAAAGTTTAGCGTCCCGTAGACACACGTGCAAATAAATGGAAACAAAAATTATGGAAGTCACATTTGAGCTAATTTCTTATAGAGGCTATATTTTTCCGAAAGTGTGAGCAGTTCCGGATGATTTCCAACCACAAATAAAAACTGGGAAAACTTTGCCTTTTGACCTTGAAATGATCCCGCTGGAATCTATCTCACACAAATCCCAGACTGGCACCAAAGATTTTCTGTTTCCTTAGGGTCTTTTGAGGAGATTCATATAGGCAGCTTACTTTAATCATAAAAACCCACGGGAATGTTCTTGTCAACACACTCCAACTTTCAACATTCCAAATAAACAATATCAAAATATTAGAACCTTATCCGTGTGTGTTGTGAAGTTTCCAGTGACCCCACCAATCGCAGTTTGCAGAGAAGCAGTTGCTAGGGAAATCTTTTCATGTAGATGATCTAACTTATCATATGTTGCTTTCTCATGTTGTTTTCTGGGGAAACAAAATGAAAAACAAACAAGATATTATGACATCAAGTTGTGGAATTAAATAGGACATCAAGCTGTGGACAGACATGACTTATACAGACACCTGAATTTGAATTCTCTTTCTTGTCAGCTTTTTCTCTTGTTAATCTCTGTTTGTCACACTTTGCATAAAGGGAATTGAGCAAAAACTTGTTCAAATGTCCCGAATATGCTATATAAATAAATTAATTAACTATAGTCTGACAAGTTAATGTGCACAAGAACTGATAAGAAGGTCTGTTTCATACTCGTCCACATAGTAACAAGAAGTATTACCCGCGTACCTCAGGGCCACATTATACTGTTTTGCTAACTGTGGAATATACAAGTATAGGCTATAAGATGAATATTACTTAAAACTATTTCTTAGATCAGGGTCAGCGCTAAGGTAGGGTTCCTCTAAGTAGATGACACCTGTCACATATATTTGTCGTAACAAAATCCATCTATCGTAAGAGACCGATAGAGATCACCGCCGGCGATATCTGCCGACAAGGACCCCATAAAATAGTTTCATTGTGAAGCTGTATAGGAAAAAGAAGAGGGGTGGGATATGTCGATGGTGGCTGTGTTTATCTATACGTTTGCAGAGGTTTTGCACCGCTAAAGAACTTTTAAATCACGTAAAACTTTAGAGGTTCCCTTTAATCAACAAACCTTAATTATTTACGTCGTTCATATTTTTAATTTTTTTTTATGATGTTGCCGGTCCGATTCCCAAAGGCAATCCTGAACATGCCAACAAATGATACAATTCCATTATCCGCGATTTTACCAGTCAGCTAAGCTTTGCGTTTCTTACTTTCAATATGATTTTCATCTACTGATTAGATTTATTTGCTTTGGCTACGTTAGCCTACACACTGTTAACAGCTGGCTTTTTGGGGTTTTTATTTTTGCCGTTGTAAACACGCAGGTTTTTAAATCGTGTGTCCAGGGCTACAACTGTAACTGTTTGAATTATCACATTCGTAAACTCCAGAAACCACAAATTGGGAAGCTGTAGAGTGTCAGTCTTGTACGTCAAACAAAAGCGCGGGGATGTTNGGGGGGGGGGGGGGGGCTGAAAGGCATAACTACATAACTAAGTAGTAAGAACACTGGGCTTGAGAACTGACGGTCCAACATTTTGATTTTAGCTGCCTTTTTTTTTTCCTTTGAGTGTTTTTTTCCCCCTTAAATATGAAGAGAGAGAGAACACAGGCCGGGAAGCGAGTCATGAGACTGCTTTTTTGTTATCCAGAAACAGGAATGGTCTTAGGTTTTCAGCTACAAAAGAGGCAAATCTGGGGCATGTTTGAGGCTCCTTTAGATTACTGTCGTGGCCACTGTAGTGCGATCGGATATAAATGTTGACGTTTTTCCGAAATATCTCCGCTGTGGCTCAACAAAAATGGTTCAAAATTTGCGGACTGCTGTTTTAAGAAAGCTATACTTTTCTAAAGAGTAAAAACGAGGAACAATCAGTCACAGTAATTTTTGATGTTTTTCAATAAGGTCGATAACCTCCACAGCTGTCGATAAAAACTTTCTTTTAAATCCGTAGTGCGGCACACAATGATCAATACTCGAAACATTCGAAAACAGAAAACCTGCGTCATGGCTATCGTGGGCATATAGTGTCCCATACTCATTATACAGCAGAAAACGGGAAACCTTCATTGCCGCTTTCGTGGGGCATACAGTGCCCCATACTTATTACACAATAGAAATACAAATCTTCTTGTAAGGCACGAAAATTATATGGAACTCCATACAGACGCGATTGTGCATTAATTCCTTTGGTGTCAATCGAATCCATAATGGAAGCGCTACAGCAAGTGTTAGCTGATCTGCAGTAATTATTTCTTGTGTGTGTCGTGTATGTCTGTATGAATATGTGCACAAGTTTATTGTTATCAACCAACATCATCCATTCACAGTCGTCATGAAAGCTGAGGTCTTTATCGTACTCATCATCTTTCCTCTTATCATCATCATCACAACATACCTCCCTCAACTTAGCCTTCAACCCCCCCCCCTTTCTTGTAGCCCATCTCCTGACCCTTGCGTCGTTGCACTGGGGATGTTCCTGCATTTTACTGTCCCCCCCCCCAC
>JAWQUT010000690.1:121093-132738 GCA_033807755.1 Ellobium chinense
GAGTTGTTCTCCTATTTTTTTGTGTGTGACTATATTTGTCTCTTGTAAACGTTTCTCATCTCCGTTCTGAGTTGTTGTCCGCCCTTCTCATATTTGTTGTTTATCTGTAGTATTCATGTCACATTGTGTCGTGTCCCTGACGGAGGAACATAGAACTAGTTCCGAAAATTTGGATTGTTCTTTGGATTGTTTTTTCAATTAAAGCCCAGCTTTTCTGGTGGAAAACGCCTTCTTTCCTTTTTTCAATCATCATCATCATCACATCATCATCAACATTTTCGTTCACGATCACCGTTTGTTCTTCTTCAGTTTCATGGTAATCATCATATTCTTCTTATTTGATTCTAGATGGTCAAGAGAGCATGACTGCAGGCTAACAGAGACAATAGGCAGCTTCCGTCGTTTAGCATCATTTCTTTAGTCAAGTGCTACAACTTTTCAGTCATGTGATATGACACATCAGAAATTGCCGCCATGACCGGCAGGGGAGTGCTTAAAGATCAGTTGAATTTCACATTAGATCCTTACAAATCAAAGAGCAAAGACAATACAGTTAAAACATATACGTTCACAGTCATGTCGCTCAAACAGGAGTTTCCCAGAAGAGAAAAATGAAAATTTCAATTGTTTAAAGCCTAATGAGCGATTTATGACATGAATAATATCGCTTTTTATCTTTCTGCCAGTATGGCTGATATACCAATTACAAAGATATATCGTTATCAATGTCATCAAAAGTAACTATCTTAATTTTATAGTCATATACTATATTCTTCATATTACACTGGCCAACACAAGCGCCGTGGGTCTATACACTCAGTGAATTTCGTTGCTCTATCAATATTCAGAGTGATTTTACATAGAAATGACGTTCTTCGAATTATTCGATTTCCGCAATCCTATGTTTGCACCACTGACCAAACAGAAGTTTGTTTACTAAAACAACCGATTTTTTTTATTTGTACCTCGGTCAAATCAGAGAAAGCTTCTGCTGTCGAAGAACCAAACAACGAAGTCATTAAAGCAAACTACTGGTTGGGGTTCACGATCAAAAGGGTTCGAGGAAGTGCAGAATATAGGCAGAACTGAAAAAGTTCAGGGAGAATGGGACCTTTGGAAACGTCAACCGTCAGTCATGCAGGTGCCTGACGTGCCAGGTCCGAGTAAATCATCAGGCTCACAAGTACGCCGAACCCTACAAAGGGTACGCCTGTAAACACAACTGACAGCATCAGGCAAATTCTGTTTCATGATTTAGAGCTGTCTCCGTACAAAAATTAAAATTAAACATAGACTCGACGATCTAGACATTAATGCCAGAGTGCAAAAATGTGTGACTGTATTCAGACCAAAAAAGAATGATTCCGGGTGGACTGATGACGTCTTGTTCTCAGGTGAAGAAAACTGCTTGGTATTCGGCTACATCAATTCAAAAAAACTGTCTATCTTGTGCTTTTCAGCCATCACCGTATGTGCTTCAAAGGCATTAGCAATCACATCAATGCCCAGTCTGATGGGTAGCCTTTATGTTCCAATACAATGATGGTGCTACACACGTAGTGACCAGTGAACGTTCTATTGTCATGCATGAGTAGCAGAAATAGTATGATGCCGTTTTCATCTCAACGTGACCGCCAATGGTTTCAGCAGGACGGCGCTACACCTAACACTGCAACTACTATTACCTCTGCGTGTCTAACAGACTTGTTTGGACAGCTCTCATCAGCTGAGGTTCTGACACTGAGATGGCGCCCCATGCATCTGATTTAAATCCTCTTGATATTTTCCCCTGGGGCTACCTTAAAGGACAGGATTTATCAAATAGCTCCAGAAGGCATCCAAGAATTGCAGCACAAAACAGAGAATGAGACCCACAACATGGCTATTCTATCATGCCGGTGTAAAACGTGGGTGCAGCTACGAAACTCTGAAATGAGGGTGTGGGTTTGTCTTGTGTGAGGAGGACAGCACATAGAACTTTTCTTACAAAGGCTCATGGCAGTCTTTTGGTTTTTTAGGATGGATCGGAATGATTCATACTCGTGTCAAAAACGGACTTCTGAATTATTAAACGGGTTGAGAAAAACATCCAGTGTTATTTTTCATTGCAAATTTTCTCTGCTAAATGATAAAATTTGTTTCCACTCAATTTGCGCATATTTCCGCTGCAACCAAAATTTTTGGCAAGTCCTTTATTTGTATGTTGTCTTTTTTTTTAAATTTTAAATTTTTTTTCACGTAGACAGACCCCTGGACAGATATTTTGCATGTGAATTTTCAAAGCATGTAACTGATTTTTAAAAAGTCATTGTTGATTCAATGGGTTTTGATTTTTCCTGTGTTACACTCCATGTTTTTTTAGTACACAGCTAGTGTGTAATCATAAACTTTTGAAAGCAGAGTGTTTTGTTTTTTTAAAAATAAATCATTAAGTACCAACAGGAGATTAAGAAAATTTCACTGTTTATCAAAGGCTGTATTGACCGCGTTGTGGGCAAATCTATGACTTCTAAACACTACCCCTTGCAGAGACACACTTCACACGTCTTCTGTATTGCGAATTAAAAGCGTCGAACTGTCCTTTGTCCTCCCTCGAAACTTCAGTCTTGTGCCTCGCCTTCTACCGGTAAGCATCATAATATTCTTTTGTAGCGATGTATGATATAGCCACATTAAACTTTTATCCGCAAACATCACGTTGTCTTACATACTGCATTCAAGATGAAACTCCCGAACACAACATCAAAACATGTTATTCTGGTGGTGTGTTAAGTTCATACGACAGCCAAAATGTCAACAGCAGGAGCGTAGCGTCCATGTAATCTATAAATCCGAGATAACCAACATATTATCTATTTGTCTAATGCAATTTAATTAATACAATTTAATTAATCTTCATGTTTTCTAAAATGTTCAACAATCACCTTCGTCCTATTTCGGCCATGAGCCATTTACAGGCATTGACAGTACGATTTTTGTCAACGGGAGATAGTTTTCTTCGCCGATATTCTGAGAGCCTAGCCAATACACTGTCTCACAGATTCAGCGCTCCCAAAGCCACAGTGCAATGCATCCAAAGGCAATGTAACAAGGAAAACTTTTTAAAAAGGTAGCCAATAATCTGAGAGAAATATCTGCTTACCCGCTGTTCTGATAACCTGTTGTGTTTCTTTTTACACAAGGTCTCCCCGCGTGACTTCCAGGTATTTTTTTTTCTTTAGGCAACGAGATGTTAATAGTTTAGACCGTGCCGGAGGTGCCAGGTTTGGCTCTTTTGGAGCCAAAAACCAATTATTAGAAACATTTTAAATCATTTTCATTGTCTCAACCTTGCCCTTTTCATTCCCATCCCCACCGAAAAACAAACAAGCAACGATAGGATATAAGTGATAGATTACCAAAAATGTCACCCTCGCTATGCCCATGGTGAATAGTTACCACATTTCCATAGAAAAGGTATAGATACTTGTGTGCCCACGACGGCCGAATCGATATCCTGAAAAATCTCTCCATATAAAGCGTATCAAGAGGGCCGTTGTCTTAAATAAACTAGAATGAGAAGATAAACACATTTCTCTTGCAATGGAAGTGATCAAGTACTGTGAGAAACGCTAACGCTTACCCATCTCACGCTTGTGCAAATATTTTATGTTTAAACATCTGTGCAACGACGAAAAAGTCATGTACGTTTCATCAAGAAGCTACCTTAAGAACTATGGTCTTGCGTCCTTAATACTTCCGTATGAAACTTGTGACTTCCGTATGAAACTTGTGATAAAATTTATAAAACGAATAAAACATTTTTGAAAAATTGTTAATGATTCAACAGGTGAAACCGAAACAACATTTTGAATAAACGATATTTTAAAAGAAACCAGTAAGACAATAAACTTGCTATCCCTTAGTGGAGTGATGAAGCCAGCTCACATGACAACCCACATAAGGTCAGCGTGTTGTGGTGCTCTTTAAACAACCACATAGTCTTGGTTGATCTCCCTGTCATCACCCTCCAAGGACATAACATAGAAGATGAAAGAGAATTAAATATCTCGGGGTGGCTTTTGATTGCAGCCTGTTTGTATAGGCTCCATGTGGAATCACTACCAAGGAATGCAGGGAGCGGTTCCCTGGGCGAGTCGACCTCGAGATTAAGCAGCTCATTGTTGATTACTCGAGAGAAGGCAATGCTGTCGTGTTCACTGATGAGTCTGTGCTGCGTGGCAAGAAATCGGGATGGGGCTTCTCAGTAAGAGGCAGGGTCATCACCGAGTACAGTGGAGAGTAATCAACGACTTCTTCCAAATTGAGAATGAAGGTGGAGGCAGTCACTGTGGTTCTGAAGTAGTTCTCTGGGACCACAGTAGTAAAGGCAGTCATTGTGACAGACTCACAATCCATGCTTCTATAGGTCCTAAACGGATGATTGCAGCATGCGTGAATGGACTATCTGCTGACCTCCAGGTTTCGCGGAACCACAAGGATCTATTGTCCAGGTCATACTGGGGTTCATGATAATGAAAGAACTGATTGGCTGGCGACTGATGCCCCTGTGGTGGGGACATTAAGGATGGATAAGGTAGACATAGTAAAGTCACTGAAGTTTTGCCTGTTATACGCAGACATATCAATCGAGGAGGCTATGGGTCTCCTGCAAAAGTTTGTGATTACAAGAGGGCCGGGTCAAAAGGAACGGCTACAGTGAGGAAGGGACAGGAGGTAAATACAGGGCGACCGGCATCATCGGCAACTACACTATAAGTTGTTTGCTGCCGAGGACTGGACACGTATGGGTCTGCCCAGAGCGCAAAGATGTTAGTTCTGCACAAAGATGTTAGCTCTACAAGTCAGTAACCAGTTTACGCCTTCTATCAATATGATGACAGTTAGCATGTAGCTCTAGTCTAAATGAGCTTGGGACTTTACGCCGGAACCTAGAATTCAAATATTTTTATTATGTACGATTAATCTGAGGGTTTTAAGATCCCCAGTCCTTATTCGTGTGGGTGAGGTTTGAGTGGTTTGATGGATATACGGTTTTTTTTATTGTAGTAGATCTATGATCTTACATTAATTATGTTGCTGGAGGACAATACAACACTTAGCTAACACATAACTTCAACCTTCAAATCCCTTGAACCGCATGGCTTTTATAAGAATGAACAAGATACTGAAACTATGGTGGTCCTCTCCTGGTTCACGAACATCTCTTTAAGTGGCAACTCTTCTATTATGGTATCTCATCTTCGTCTACTTCGAATTCTGTGTTCTGGCTGTATTTTTTTTTCCTCACCTTCGATCTCATCGATAACTTTCCTAATACCTGTTAAAATGTTTTCTCTTCTGTCATCACCCTCCATTGTGTGAATCAAAACATGGAGGCCAACAACTTTGCCAGGACATGAAGCAGCTCATCCTCATGTTGTTAAGTATTTCATTAACAAGGCGTATTGAAAGCCAAAATAATGTTAGTACCCCTTAAGTAAATATAATAATAGAAGCCCTCACCTACATCTCGTAACAGTCAGAGGTAAGGACTTCTCTGTATTTGCTATTAAACGACTTTAGAAGCAGCAAGAAGAAAATCCCAACCACCAATGGCTTTTAAAAGTAATCGGGTCTTATATGACCCGACCACCAATTAAGGGGTGGGGGTGGGGGTGGGGTGGTTGCGGTCAGAAAGTAGTGGTCAGTCACTAACATATGGGTGGAACTGATTGATCGTTTGTTTTTTGTTTTTTTGCAGACCATGAGGAAAATGATTTTTAAGAAAAGTCACGAAATTTCAGATCCGAGCAGTGATTTTGAAGAGAATTACACCTATTTGAAAATGTCCCTGGGTCGTATAAGACCCGATCACCACTGCACGGGTTAACCCGTTTTCCAGTATTTAATCTCTCTCAAAATTATCTAAGGTGCCCACCGAGCCAATTTCGCAAAGAAAGAGCATCGCTCTATTACCATGCCCGTAGGTAATATGACGCAATAGGGAGAGCTAGAGTGACCAGGATGTGGCCCATACATTTAGAGTTATCCCCCTTCCCGAACACTAGCCGCTTGTGGTCTTTGACACCTATTGTTTTTTCTTCTTTTGGCCCTATTAACATTTTGCGTTATTCTAAATATACCACTGTGATTTGGGGAAATTTCTTCCATGGAGGTTAAAGTACTTCTTTTGCCCGATCTTTTAACGGGAAGAAAAAGGGGGGTCAACGCCCAAAATTTTTCACAAATGGCTTTTGAAAAAGATCACCTCAAATTCTGATTTGGTCCCCAAATTTTCATTTGGCTGGTTTTGACCGCGTGCGAATACATAGGTCTACACATTTTATTTTTTTATCTAGAAGGCTCAAATTGTACCTGAAACTTTAAAATTGGATGCTTTATTTAGATCACATTCATTTTACACATTTCTACACCCTAACACTGGCTGGCAGGGCCCCAAAAAAGGGGGATTTTATAGATTAGCGGATTAATTGGGTTGTAGACTATGAGGGATTTGCCCTTCTAATAGGTGTCACAAACCTTGTTGCAGAAATAATGTTACTAAGTTCCAGAGCTACAGACGCATCCATCTGACAATGTATCATTCAGTGTTCAAATAAGGTTCTAATCATCACATTCAAAAGTAAAGTTTAACCATGTAATCCAAGTAAAGTATTCTGCATTTTTATTGCCTCAACAGGTTTTGTTTGACACATCTGCTGCTTACAGTGGAATTAAAAGATTCATATCGTTCATATCCACAGAGCACTGGCTAGAAGAGCTTGGCCGTGCAGCTATAACGTATCTGACAAAAGCTTATGGTCGCTACCCAGGTTGGGCACATATTCATGAAAAATGGGGAACTGCATTCCATTCCCTGTTCAGTACCAAAATGAGGAACTGCATTTCGTTCCCCCTTTAGCCCAGACAATCAAATTCCATTCCGTTCATCGCGTTCGCGTCTAATGAACTCCTTCCGACCTATTCACATTTCGGTGCCCGGAAAAAAAGTCACTGGAAAAAAGGAAACAGGAAAAAAAGAAACAGAAAAAAAGTCACAAGGAAAAAAGAAACAAGAAAAAAAGACACAGGAAAAAAAGAAAACAAAAAAAAGAAACAGGAAAAAAAGAAACAAGAAAAAAAGAAACAGGAAATAAAGAAACAGGAAATGAAGAAACAAGAAAAAAGAAACAAGAAAAAAAGAAACAAGAAAAAAAGAAACAGAAAAAAAAGAAACATGAACCAAATTTAAAATAAGAAGCCAAACGAGAATATATTGGAAGTAAAATACAGTGTTGTTGGTGGTGATACTGTTAAAATTATTACATTAGACTAGCTGTAGTTGATAGTGTTGGCATTGTTACTGTTGAGGTTTTTTTTTTTTTGCAAATAGTCATGGAGGAGATTGGTATGGTTACTTTTTCTCTTTGTTATGGAAACAGTGATCATAGCCGTGACCACGGGAGTGGTTTTTATTGTTGTTGTTGTTGATGATGATGATGTTTATGTGACGCCGGGAACGTCTTGTGACGATCTCTTCAGTTTAAATCAATGTCCCCAATATCAAAGGTTCGAAATGACTTATGTATATATCCAAACTACCACAGACGTATGCCATTTTACGTTTACATAATTTTTGCCATCGAAATTAGGGGAGAAAGGCGTTATCAGTTATCCTTTTCTATGTCGCCTAATCGACAAAGTCGGTCTCTGAAGTGATAACCGTGTCTGACGGACTCTGGTCAGCTGAAGCGGTCAGGTCCCATCAAAGAGATCGCCGACACACCCTATGAATTGCCTCAGACTATAACAACAGTTTATCTGAGATTGCCCCTGCGTTATCTGTGGTCATGCAATTTCGAACTGCGAGGAGCTTACGGAACCAGCTAAAAATTTGGAGATCGTGATGTACTCGAGATCACAGGGCAGGCGCAAGTCACTATTCCGGACAAGAGTCGCTATTAGAATGAATTCTGGCACTTATTACTCTTAATGCAAGATGTATTCTGGCTGGTACTAGACAGGTAATGTTTAAAGTATAACTGACAAACAACAATTCTGATTCTGCATTACCAAGATACGGTAAGCTTTAATCATGGCTGAAAATTGTTGCAGCAATGCTTTTAATAGTAAACAACAGCTTTGTAGGTCTTGTCAGTGGGAAATCAATCCAAGGTGATGACATCATAATCATATATGTGAAAACAACTGCACTATCTCCCTAACCCATTGCCGCCCTTCTCTCTTTGTGTGTATCATATTCCATCTCTCTTTGTGTGTATCATAATATCCCACACCTAGTTCTTTAGTTCCTCCGCCCTTTTCACTCTACGTTATCCAATGAACCTTTATCTCGCCTTTGACAATTTTATTATTTACGGCTTTCAAGCTGGTGTTCAGCTCACCACTCACGATACAGACCTCTCAACAGGCCTAAGCGTTATTTCATCAGAGAAGGACTTGAGGCGGTCAAGCTTCTTGACGCAGTCCTGTATTCCAGATGTCATCACGTCTTTATCAGAAAGGGGATACATTTAACTAGCGATTAAAAGCAATAAATCGGTCATTGTTGTGTAATGCGGACGGCAATAGAGCTCTATCTCGATGGCTTTATTTACCTGTCGCCATAAAAGGACAAAAGCGGCAAAGTGATACGAAGAATGACCGTTAATACTGACAGGTCGAAAGTAGCTGAAGACCGCAGGGGGCGAGTACAGCAGTTGCCGACAAAATTAAAAAATAAAACTGGTCACTCATGTGTGAACGGAATTTGAACGGATTTGATAGGGAAGTAAGTTCCGATCTTTCACAAAAAATCACAAACTCCGTTCACAATCGCGTTCACAATCAAACACGGGAACTCCGTTGCCTCCGATCACGAAAATGAAACTTACTTCATGTGAACTGAGTTCCCCCCAACCCTGACCGTCACGTGGGTGTGCAAACTGTAACCCTGTGGACTGTCCGCAGCAGGCACAGACGTTATATCATTTCACATCTCACAAGAAGATGTGAAGTGAGAAGGGAAAAAGGAATGTAGCAAAGGGCTGTCCTTGAAAACGGTTTATTGTACTAAACATCTCTCATTTCTAATATTTAGATCAACAGCTGATGATGTTTTTTTGTTTTCACCTGCCTGATTGATTTTTCTGTTAAGTGCTAACTTTGGTAGAGTATACTGAGGTGCTGAACTCTATTCAACAGACTAAATGCATTTAGAAAATTACAGTATTATTACAGTAATCTCAAACGTTCAGTGTGCAAATATGGATGGTTAGCTCTGCAATGAACTCGGCCAATTAAGTAAAGACTTACCTTGACTTGATTTCAGCGGCAACAACTTTATCTGTTTGCCTTTTCTGTTCAGCTAGTTGTCTCTCAATCAGACTAATAGACTCATCCAGTTTCTGCACGGCTTCTTTGTTCTTTTGTCTCTCTGTCTGAAATGTAAACAAACAGCCCTCTGTAACAGTAAGCTGACAGGAACAACTTGTATCACTTCAACATCAACTTCAACACATTGCTGATACAACAGTTTATCTGAGATTGCCCCTGCGTTATCTGTGGTCATGCTCTTTACTGACATGTCGCAAAAATTGAAAGATCATTCCATCTTGCGAAAAAGGGTGCAATAATATAGGCTAACGTGTACCTTTGACTTTGTCTTCTTTTTTCGCCTCGGGCATTGCTGATGTTTACTCCGTGGTCACTCGCCGTGACAGCTGTGACTCACATCTCACTCGGCTGGGTGGGTGTGTGTTTATTTCCCTTTTTTTAAAATCTGAACTTCCGTGGAAAGAGTGGAAAGGCTTGTTTATTACACATGACCTTGATTTTACCTTAATAGTAATGACTGGAGTGTTCTAGATAGTCGATCACTGAAATTAATTTGACCTCGGGCCCTTGCCAACTTTCTAGAAAAGTCAAGACGTTTGAAGTCGGTTATTGTGACTTTCTAAGAGTTCCATGAAGAAATATAATATTTAAGGGAGTGAGTGTGTGAGGTGAGGAGTGGTATGTGTAAAGCTCAAGTATAAAGTGTTGCGTATCATTACTATTTTTTCATAAGCCTTGCTTGACTCTCTTGTGCCAGTATTATAAATAAAGGTTAGTTTTCTTCAGTATCAAAGGGCGCTGAGTTATTCATTGACAGCGATGGGGAGGCGTTTCCTAGCTCCCTATCATGCATCTGTGCTGAGTCCAGTTATCGCTGTTACACAACGTCATAGTGCTCTGAGATAGCAAAATAATTTATTTTAAAAAAGTTTGAGGAAGTTGGAAATGGAATGTAGTTTATTTGATTGAACAAAGTTGAAATGGAAAGTTGGAATTGGATTTCCTTTCCACATTTCAAGTGGAATTGATTGGGATTTCACTCCAAATTTTAGCAGGGATCGGAATTGGAATAAAATTTCACTCCTGGTGGACTCTGCACACGTCTGTCCATGATCCATCCATTCTCTGACTGCTATCTATCTGTCTATGCATCTTTCCTTCCTTATGTTTCTATGATCGATTTGTAACCCATCCATCATCCTATTATCATCTATCTATTACCCACTTATTATTTATCCCTTGTGCATCTGTTATCTATCCATCCAACATCTTTCTATGAGTCGGATAATACACGATCCGTCTATCATTATTTTAAATAGAATCTATATATCATTCAGCCAATACCCATCTGTAATCTGTCCATTCAAATTCCTCCAGCATCCATCTGTGATCAGTTTGTTAGTTTTCCATCACCCATTTACTATTAATTTATCCATCATCCAAGATATCAATTATCGACCCTTCATTTGCTCACCAGGCATCCATTATACATTCTTCATACATCTATCATCCATTCATAATTCATCTATAATCGACAATTCTTTGCCAGATACATTCTTCAACTGTCATCTAACCATTATCTGTCATCAATCGGTAATAAAATCAAAACTGGCTCCAGAATACAAAAAGATGGCTGTTATATTTATTAAACTCAAAATCCATTGATGATATAAACATTTCTAGCAGTCCTTGACAGTAATGACACGCGTTAATTCTTCTAAAACCTTTACTGTAGTTTTATGATTGATAGACAGATAAAAAAAATAGATCTTTCGTTTTTAATTTCTTGCAGCACAGCTGCATCACTCTTATATAATTCTATCCACCCTTCTTGAGTAATATTTGGTTCCTTCAAGATCATCTCGCAAGTTTCAGACAGCCAATGAGCGGAGTCTATATGCTTTGCTACATACTGTGGGCGGAGCTTAGAACTTATACGTCAGTTAGACAGTGTACAATCTGGGATCAATAGGGTTGCCAGACTTGGTTCTTTCGGATTTTGGCTCAGTTTGAAAGTCCTTGGCTCCCAAATAATTGACTGGCTCTTTCGCTGTTTTGTTTGGCTCCAACAGACTTGAGGTCAAATTTGACTATTTCCTATATAAAACGTACTTGTTACGGCACAAGTTATCGCTACATAAAATCAAATGCATCAGCGACAATTTGTGCCGTCCTATATTACGGGCACAAATTGTCGCTGGTCACTATATTGTGTTTGTATGTGTATTTGAGCGTGTGAATGAGTGAGTGAGTGAGTGAGTGAGTGAGTGAGTGAGTGAGTGAGTGAGTGAGTGAGTGAGTGAGTGTGTGTGTGTGTGTGTGTGTGT
>JAWQUT010000690.1:132757-156994 GCA_033807755.1 Ellobium chinense
TGTGTGTGTGTGTGTGTGTGTGTGTGTGAGAGAGAGAGAGAGAGAGAGAGAGAGAGAGTGAGGAGAGCCTGCAGGCATGTATGGCTGCTTGTCGCCGTTTTAATGTCTGTGTGAGTGTTTGATTATGAGTTTGAAGTTACTTAAGACCCCTAATTAGCAGGAGCTGATACCTGATGCTCAGCCTTCAGGCTTCAGGCATAGAGATATATAAATTATATTATATATTATATCTATATTATATCTCTATGGCTCCAGGTATCAATAGTATCACTTCTATTGCGATTGTGATAGTTTGTTTGATATTTATTCGCTCGTTAATTCATTCATTGATCGGTCAGCGTGTGGTCGGCAGGTGGGTCGGCCGGTCGGTCAGTTGGTTGGTTGGTTAGTTAGTTTATTGGTTGGTAGATCAATATGATTGACTATTAATGGACTGGGTGACTGAACGATGGTCGATCGAAAAATCAACGGTTTGTTGATTGACTGACTGATCGAATGACTGATTGACTGACTGACTGACTGATCGATCGATCGACCCATAAATTGGTTAATTGTGATCGACCGGTCGATATTGATAGATTAATCTATTTCAATCAACTGATCGATTTTGATCGATCGAGTTTGATTGTTTGATTTTGATCGATTTTGATTTGGTGGTTGATTTTGAACGAGTGATTAATTTTGATTCTTTGATTCATTTTGATGGAGTGATTGATTTTTGATCGATAGATCGATTTTGATCGAGTAATTGACTCGATTGATTCACTTGATCAATCGAGCGATCAAAATCAATCTAACAATCACAATCGATCAATATCAATCAATCAATCAAATACATCAATCGCTCAAAATAGATCTATTGATCAGAATCGACAGATCAGAATCATCGTGCTAAATCAATCTATCAACCGATCAGGCAATCAATCGATCTATCGATCGTGCACTCAATTTTCAATCACTCAATCCATTAATCAGACAATCATATTAATCTACTAACCAATTAACCAACAGCTAAGCTACCAACCAACCAACGAACCAATCAATCAATCAATCAATCAAGCAATCAATCAATCAATCAATCAATCAATCATCCATCCACCTATCCATCCATCCAATCATCCACCCATCCATCCATCTATCCATCCATCCATCTATCCATCCAACTGTCAGATTAGCAATAGAATCGGTGCTATCGATACCCAGAGCTTGAAAGCTGAGTATCCAGGTATCTAGGGGTCTGAGAAATTTGTATCACACTTGTGCCGTAACAGATTTTGGCTCATTTTGAAAGTCCTTGGCTCCCAAATAACTGACTGGCTCTTAACTTTCACTCTTTTGTTTGGCTCCAACAGACTTGAGGTCAACTTTGACTATTTTCCTATTCAAAACGTACTTGCACTTCTCTCTAACTGTTTGGTTTTGCAAGTGATCAGGTTTCTGTCAAATTGTTCAATGAACAGGTATCAAAGAACTCTCTCTCTTTCCATTTATAATCTCTTATTAGGTGGAAATGTTTATGATAATGCTCGGACCCACTTATATCCAAAACATGGTCAGTCCGTATTTTTTGCAAATTATTAACTTTGCTGACATGTTTGGCTCTTTTATGGCTCTTTTTTTAAATGCGATTTGGCTCCGCTCGAAAAAAAAGCTGGCAATCTTCATCGAAAGTTCAGATAAATGTGGCATTCATTTGTGGTTTCAGATTTGCCGTTGGCACAGATTAAATTTCCGCTACACGTGATCTTTGAGGGACCATAGTTGTGTTGGAGGAGGATGTGTCAAGAATCAACGATGATCTATATGCTAATGAATGAGGCAGAGATATCAGTATAGCAAACACCACTCGCAAGTCAGTGCATTGATTCCCGTCACTTCCGCATTAGTCGCAGCCATCTTGGCTTGCCTAAAGATAATAACTTATGCTGGCACAAATTAACTTCCTGTTACATGCAATCTCCGAGGGACGGCCCCATTTGTACTCAAAATGGGATCAGAGAAGACCTACCAAACTTTCCACAAAATCTGGAAAGAAATCGGTCCATAACCTTTGGAATCATTAGGACGGGGACCAAATATAATACCAAATAATAAAGCCCATCTGTGATATTATATTTGGACCAAAGGGTCCAAATATAATATCCCACTGGGTCCCTGCGAAAATCTGTTTCACTGCAATAATGGACGGCCATGGTCCATAGGAGAATTTAGAACTCTTTATATTTACCCCGTCTGCAATTCATTCAGCTGAAGTTGTAGTTTTCTTTCAATACAAGGCACTGATGTTAACATTAAGGGACCAGTCAAGGTTGTTTAGGTTACTAAATTAACGGGGTTGTTGAATAGGTACCTTAAAGTACCCCTTGATCAGTTTTGAATGTGTTTGAAGAAGAGGAGTTTATTTCTACATGAAAATATCGGTAACTCAAGATTGAAGATTTCCTTGAAGGCAAGATAGTGAATGCATCTGTATTTTCAGACAGGAAACGATTCTCGGTGCGCAACACAACAGAAGATCTTCAAAGGAAGATACCCCTATCGAGCAAGTACTCTGGCCTTTGATTTCCTAGCTGGGCCACACTTGGGTGATGCCTGCAAAGTGTCATTGTGTTGACATTTTGTTTTTGCCTCAAGAGGGATTTGAACCTGGAACTACCTGTGGCAGTGATAACTTAACAGAGCATTGACGTATATTAGGGAGATGGGGTTGATCACTCAGCTACTTCTCAAAACGCACGCCAGTTGCTGTCAATGACTACTGAAGAAAACGCTTAAATGACCGGACTAGTAGCGTCATCGAGCTCAGCCTCTGAGATATGATAGTGCCTGCCCTTAGGTGTGACGTCAGGGGATCACAGGCTAGTCACAGCCTTGCAAGCGCAAGGTGGCGGCGATACAGTTTTTGTCCGAAGAAGATGACGATTTCGACCCAGAACTGTTGTTTATTGTTCGAAAAAAAAATATACAATGGAATCCCTGTCGATATGATTAGTCTATGTATAGAGGGAGTACCTAGCGCATACGCTAGACCGGCGAACTTGACACGCGAACCAAGTTACCCAACTTTACACACCAATTACTCAATGACAGCTCGGCCTATCTGCATAAATTTAGCATTACTGAAAAGCTCAATTTATTTCCCTCAATTTCATATCAGTAACAACAGTAACATTACATCTCACTGCGTAATAGCCCCTGTTAAAGACCAAGGGGTAGGCGTCGCATTGCCTGCCTCGCCGTGGCTTTCCTTTCGCACCCGTACTGTGTTTACAAATGGTGGTGTTGTCTGAACGGCATTTTTCAGTGATCAAAACTTCTTGTTGGTTCTAAGAATCATGTGATTGAGAGAGATGAGTGGAGAGAGATCAACGTTGTCTCTGAGAAAAATACGGCGTATCAAATGAGCGAGGATGAGTGTTTAAACAATGAGACTAACATTCAATCTGTCTAAAGGAAAGTGGCTAGACATGTCTCGTAGTACAGTAGTAGACGTGCCATAAAATCCCATTGTTAGCGTCTAGCATTAAAATTTGTCAAGTTCAGTGCTGATCAAAGGAAAAGATAGATACTATACTTTTCAAAGTACCGATAAAGCTGATCTTCTACAAAATGTCTACTTCTAGACTAGACAAAAAGTTTGGGGAGAGAGTTTTGAGGCGGTGGGGGTGAAGAAAGGGGAGAAGTTTTGCCTACGGCGTGGCATTATTGAACTGTCACTTGTCAGCCAGGCATAGATCCAGATCTCTTTATCGTATAGGATAAAATGTATAATATGGTAGCTTCACTTCGTCAGTGTGATGATACAGATTTCAGGATATAAATTGGAGGCATAGTAAAGCCTTTGATAGTAAGACAGCTTATACGGAAAACATTGTACTAATTGCGTAAGTTTGTCTGTTGCTGTATAGAGAACGTTTGGACTCGACTCATTCGAGTTTGCCGAATTTTGAAAGACCAGTATTGAGCTAAAATCCAGGTCTGAAAAATGTGTTTGCAAAGGGGAGGGCGTGGGGACTGTGATTTCGACTTACTTGTAATCGACGACTTCGTGTTTGACTGTATTATCCACTTCATAGATTTAAGGTTTTGGAAGCTTAATCTACCCCCTCCTCCCTCATAAATGATTTCAAATTCATCTTGAGATCTAGGCACTTCTAGCACTCGGAGAGTCCTGGAATGCAAAATTATTCCCTGTTTCCCATCCATACACGTAATGACTGAAATTATTTTCTATAAATCACAGCTGATTAATGTGTGAAGTTTTAGAATTAAGATAAAATATTGCTGCAGTAAAGCACTCCTGTGGACGCATGCTTTCTTTCACTCGATTCCCATCCATTTCTTTCTATCTGAGTTTCTCTCTCTCTCTCTCTCTCTCTCTCTCTCTCTCTCTCTCTCTCTCTCTCTCTCTATGACAAGAAATCAAAGAAGGGGAATTGCTAGGCTGGCCCATCTTCCCCCACTGCCCCCTCCTCCTCCCCGGACCGGCGGGATCCATCACTGTTTGTAGCAGCTGACTGAAATTGCACGTAGGTGTTGACATGGTATGTGGAAAAAGCGCCATTCATTTTCATGCTTCAAACAGAAAATTGAGATCATGAGGGGAAAAAGAGGGGTGGGTGGGAGGAGAGGGGCATGGATTCAACAAAGTAATCATGTAATCATATAAGTCTATACATAACGGAGTAGACTAGACTTATTTCAAGAAAATTCACAGATCAAAACAACACACACACAACGAATGATACACAAATCCCAGTGTCTTCCACTCCGAACCAAAGGTAAACAAAGCAAGCCAGGCGTAGCTGTGGACTTATGACGTCACCGAGAGAGAGCGAGCGAGGAAAACAGGGGGGATGCAGTCACAGCTGGTCAAGGAATGGGCATGAGATTTGACTCGCGTAAAAGCGATTAGCACGCGTGTAGTCTTATTAGGGTGGCCTGTGGGGATTGCAATAAGTAATTGAATAGGTATAGGAGAGACCTGGTTACACAGATATTGTAGTTTGTCTTATCATCAGAGAAACAACGGACAGCTTTAATTTACAACACTGGTACACACGTGCCAAGCAAGGTTTACGAAACACTAAAAATTCTACGCGACACTATAAACGTTCGCTTTACACATCTCATACCCCACACACTCACACCCTTCTATATATTTCTACATGGAACTTCTAGGAAGTCTCGATAACCGACTTAAACCCACTCGACAATTCCTGGGAGTTCACAATGGGTCGAGATCAGATATTTTCAATAAAGGAACAGGAATAGCTATCTGCTTCACAGCCTTCAAAAATCCACAATATTTTTTCATAAATTTTCACCCATTACAAGTTTCCTTCGCCAAAGCGCTTCCGAGAAAATGCAGCTTGAAAGTCAGGATTTTCACACCGCGCGGGCCGCCATAACTGGTAGTCCGGTCAGCGCGGGAATGATGCGTGACGTCAAAAAGCGAGAGGCAAGCTAGTAGTCGTTGTGCGAAGAGAATTATCCATATGCAATAAATTTCCTTGGTGTTAAATTTTATGCCTTATTTTCATATGTGATAAATAAGTCTTTTGTTGAAGACTGAACAATTGTCCGACTTTGATTGTAATGCTGTAATTTTAGAAAAGGTAGGATGAACATTTGATAAAAGAAGCATCTGTCTGAGCACTGAGTGAGTCGCTTTATTACTGTATATATAGCCTATGTATGGTTATCTGTGCCTTCTTTTCTCTGTATTATTTAATGAGCCCTCATTGGTCTACAATTCTGACACTATTTATCATTTGCCCGAAGAGCACATTTAGATTATTAAGACGTCGCACAGCAGAATAAGAGTTGATTAACAGTTAACTATTGTCTCATGCAGTGTTTTCTGCGCTCAGGGGCGGTGCTAGTTGCATCACTAATCATAAATCAGCCAACGTGCTTCGAAGAGCCCGTCAAACAGCTGGCATATCGACACGAAAATAGTCTGACACCCTTATGTTGGTCAGAGATGATCACGGAAATAATCTGGGGAATATTTTGGAGAATACTTGTGAAATCTTTCATGGTGTTTAGAAAGAGAGAAAAATGAAAAAAACTATAGCAATTAGCATGGTATGCCATGTTGAGCATAGCAACAGGGACGAGAAGGGGAGGGGAAGGGGAAAGAGGGGATAGATGGGTCGGCACAGTTACATGGGTGAAGCAAAGACGTTACATTTACAACATCTTTGGGGTTGGGCGAGAAAGATGAGAGAAAAAGAAAATGAGGAGAGAAAGAGAAAGAGAGGGAGAGAGGGGGGAGATACGAAGCAATAAGAGAAAGTGAGAGCCTGAGTTACTAAGAAAAAAAAAGAGAGAGGGCAGGTAATGAACAGTGATCTGGGAGACAAAAGCATCTTCGCTGCTCTCTCTCTCTCCCTCCTTCTCTCTCTCCCTCCTTCTCTCTCTCTCTCCATTAGCGTCTAGTTTCTTTGTTTTTATCTCCTGTTTTCTTCTAGATTCTTAACCCACCACCCTATTGCTCGTTTCCTTCTCTCTCTCTCTCTCTCTCTCTCTCTCTCTCCTTCTCTCTCTCTCTCTCTCTCTCTCTTCGTCCCTGGAATTGTGCTCACTCGATCCATACTAGGATCTATCTCATTCCCCTTCCTGATAGTGAAGACGGGTTCATTCTTTTAAAAGCAAATGATAATTTTATATTGTTGGAATCTTAGACCAAGGAGAGCTCGCTAAACCACACAGCAGACATCAATACAAATGTAACCGGGTGGAAAGGCAATTACAGTGTAGTATTCTTTCTTTCATATTTAAGGGGGAGGAAGGTGAGCTTAGTCAGATAATTTTTCAGATGTTACATATTATTTTAGGAAGTGTGTCACCAGGGATTTTACCAATTTACTGTGAATGATCAATTTTGAGAAGAAGGGCCGAAAAAACCTACTCTATAAATTTTTGTCCCTGCCGGGGATCGAACCAGGGTCTCTCAGCTTGCAAGACAGAGCGTGTTACCACTACACCACGGGGACGCTAACTTCACAGCAAGTTAATTGTTAAATACCTACTGCCTGAATCGGTCCCTACCTTCCACGTGCGAACCTAGTGTTCACCCGTGACCCAAACACACTTCCCGACTGCTCACACAAAGACGGTGCAAAGCGACTCAAACGGTGGTGAAACAGATGTTCCCTTTTCTCAAATATAAATATCAGGCAAGAGGCAGGTAGCCTAGATCTTTTAAACAAAATATGAATCAAGAGTAAGAAAAGCTTTCCTATCCCTATTGGAACAGAACCAGATTTAGTCCTGCCGTTAAATCAGGAAAGGTCACATCTTTTCTAAGGTTACAGCACTGCGATCGAAGCCGGGCAGTTGTTCACACAGTGTAACAAAAGATTTTTCTCGACGATAAATGAATAAAGTCTTAACATTTAGAGCAAACGAAAGTTGCTGCATGAGAAAAATTCTCTTTGCATAACGACTACTAGCTTGCCTCTCGCTTTTTGACGTCAAGCCTCATTCCCGCACTGACCGAACGACCAGTTATGGCTGCCAACATGGTGTGAAAATCCTGACTTTCAAGCTAGCTGCATTTTCTCGGAAGCGCTCGGGCGAAGGAAACGTGTAAGGGGTTGAAAATTTATGACAAAATACTGTGGATTTTTTAGCCTTCTTTAGAGGAAACTATAAATATTTCATCTACATCACTCCAGTCATTACAATTTAGGTAAAATCAAGGTCAGGTTAAGTAAACAGGCTTTTCTACTTACAGGAGTACCGACAGGGAAAGAAAAAAAAAACACTCACCCAAAATCTAAGTCACTGCCCTCAGGGCGAGCAGACACAGAGTAAACATCAGCAGGCTCCCGAGGCAAAAAGAGAAAGAAAAGGGCTGGACAAAAGCCAATGCATGCAAACATTGCACTTCCAATATTTAATTTCTTGCAGTATGTTCCTCTCGGTCAACAGCAAGCCATGATGAAAGTTGAATTTTGAAATATTAAATTTTCTGTGCAATATCTCCTCGTACTCCCAGCAACCAAAGAAGGTTACGGGCTAAGATGGTTACCAGACCTCTGGCTTCTACTTCTACAGCCATTACTCTGGATATGATTCCTGCTCTTCCTAATTCGAGAACATGATCACTGTCCACAGCAAGTTTATATGCGTGCTGCTTGTCCATCCTGAACTCTGACACATTTTTTAGTAGCATCTGTCTTATGGCTGATGCATGTGCGATTATGTCCTGATGTCCCGTCGCATTTAATTGCTTGGATTCCATCAGGCTGTGTCAGGCAGCCCAGCAAGCTTATTGCCATTTCAAAGTTGTTCATATTATCCAGCATTGCTGCTGCCAGAGGGCTGGTGAAGTTGGTGCAGACTGCTGCTGGATGTCTGCCAGCAAAGGAGGTGCTGTGGGACAAACTTGGCTACCTGCCTCTTGCCTGACCTTACTGATTCGATGACCCATACCTGCGGGACGCCATGGCACTCGTAGGACTATATGTGGTATCAAGTGATGCTTTTTCAAAATCAAAGAAGATATCGTTTAGCCATGAAGCTTTAGTGAATGAACTCTTGACGATGGACCCAATGAACTCTTGAAGATGGACCTATGATCCATTAAGGAATGTCCAACCCTGAATACACACTATTATCTAGAAAAGAGATAATTCGTCTCAAAGTACCAAGTGAGTCATATACTCACAAATTGCTCTATCCGCTTGTAAAGGCAGCTGGTGAGAGCTATGGGCCTGTAGTTGACTGCTGGAGTGGGATCCTTTCCTGATTTAACGGCAGGACTAAATCTGGTTCTGTTCCAATAGGGATAGGAAAGCTTTTCTTACTCTTGATTCATATTTTGTTTAAAAGATCTAGGAGCACTTGCTACATCCTCCCTATTTTCTATTATTTGAGTCACCAGCAGTGTTTCTCAAACACAAGAATGGATAGGAGAGACAGAGGAAAGCCTGCTCTTCTTGTCTAACTGCCTTGATCTCTCATCCTCAATTTTCTTTCAGTCATCCCAAACATTATTTGCCTATGTGGATAATGGGCTGAAGCCCCGTTAGCCCCATTGCTAGTCTGTCTTTGCATACCTGGAACACGTCTCTGATTACTGTCATCTCTTCACTGCTGAGCTTCTTCAGGTCGTGCCATCGTTTGTCATTTTCTTCTCGTATTATAGACTCATACTTCATTCTGACTTGCTGCTCATTGTGAATCAGCTGGCAATGAGAAAATAGCAGAAGAAATATGAACATATTATCATGTATACAAAACACATGGAATTTTTAAAGTGAAAACAAAAATTGTCTGGAAATTCCTAAGCGCAGGTGCTGGGATTGTGAGAAAAAGGGATATGCAAGACTTGAAAAAATAATTCTGTTGTTTCGAGGGTGAATACTCAAAAATCCACAAGCAAACTTATGACAAAGCCTCACCCTCTCTAACTCTTTGTACTTGTCCTGTAGCTCCTCTCTCAGTTTGATTTCTTTGGTGAGAAGCCGTTTGTTCACCTCTTCCACTGTCTCTGTCAGCTTGCCCTGAAGTCGCAGCTTCTCGTTCTCCGCTGAATGTTCTTTCTCTCGATGTATCATGTCCATTGCATGCAAAGCCTCTTCCCTCTTGCGATTCTGTTCTGCCAAGTTTTGTTGTAGTGTGTTCACTCTAATGAAATACATTTTAAAAATCAAAATACATATGAAATTGGTTAACAGTCTAGACAGTAGAAGCACTTAGGAAAAACTAATGGTTACAGAAAAGGGTTAAATTGGATATGATAGTGTAGGTATCGGTTAATGCTTTGTAAAAGTTAAACCTATGCTTGTCCCTGCATAACCTAGATTTTTCGAGTTCAAAATGGTCAACATATAAGGGCTGATTTTCATCAGATCCCGCCACAGTGCAGAAATTCTCTTATGATGTTGCACATTTTTCATGTGTCATTATCAGTTTATCCAGACTTATTTGTTTGTAAGAATCGATTTCTGGCCCCAGAAACTTTCCTGTTGCTTTCAATCTTAAGTAATCAAAATTTTAGGCATCTTTACCCAGAGTATCATCAATCAGTTTCTGTCGATTTTTAATATTTAACGTAAACCCGTCCATAAATATATTTTCAATAAACAGACTTATAAAACTTTGCATTTCATGGTTTCCTGAAAAAATGTCACCGATTATCAAAGAAATCGCTTCTGAACCGCAGAAAGATGGTCCTCTCCAAAGTTTCTTTGTAATTTATCAACATTTGATTTTTTTGAAAAAAACAAAAAACAAAGACTGTTAAAATTAAGAGATACTGCTGCCTCAAAAACAAAAATCATTAGAACACGCTGGAACACATAAATCTGAGCCAGTTTTTGGACAAGTAGACATACAAGTCATTAAGTGAGGGCTCAGTTCCACCGCCTTTCAAAACAGCGGCCATCATTCCACTGATAAAGAAGCCTAGCCTTGATCCTAATGAGTTTAAGAACTATCGGGCCATCTCTAATTTACCCTTTTTATCCAAAGTACTAGAAAAAGTTGTTTTAGAGCAACTGATAAACCATCTTAGCAAAAATAACCTCATTGAGCCCTTTCAGTCAGCATATAAGAAATATCATCGCACAGAAACTGCTTTGTTAAGAATAACATCTGATCTGTTAAATGCTGCTGATGAAGGCATGGTTTCTGTGTTGTCACTGTTAGATATCTCTGCAGCATTCGACACTTTGGATCACAATCTCATGTTGGAAAGACTGGAAACAACATTTGGTATATCTGGCACTGTACTTGGCTGGTTTAGGTCATACTTATGTGGCCGTACTCATTTTGTTATAATAGATGGTATACAGTGTGAGAGATGTTTTCTAGATTTCGGGGTCCCCCAGGGATCCGTTTTGGGGCCGGTATTGTACACCATGTATACTCAGCCTCTGGGAAATGTAATTAAACAACACTCTATGCAATATCATATGTACGCTGATGACACACAGCTATACAGATCAGTTTTACCATGCAATGTTCCAAAACTGTTAGATGATGTTAAGATTTGTATTCAGGACATTAAAGCTTGGATGTCGTCAAACAAGCTAAAAATGAACGATGAAAAGACTGAAATTATGCCATGTGCTACCACTGTCAGAGTAAGTTCCATTGATATGAATCACATTTACATTGGCAGAGGCAGAATTGATTTTTCTCGTAAGGCTAAAAATCTGGGTGTTTATTTAGATAGTTCATTGACAATGGAAGCTCAACTGAATCATCTTTGTAGACTGTCAAACTTAGAACTTAGACGTATCGGCCAATTGAGAGATGTCCTAGACCTGAATGCGACAAAAACACTTGTGTCAGCATTTATACTGTCACGTTTAGATTATTGTAATTCCCTGTTGGCTGGTTTATCTGATGAAAAATTGAATAGACTCCAAAGAATACAAAACAATGCTGCAAGAATGGTACTTAAAAAGTCAAAACAAGAGCATGTAACACCACTGCTCCACGAGCTTCACTGGTTACCTATAAAAGCAAGAATAGAGTATAAATTGGCCGTCCTATGCTATCAGAGTCTATATACTGCTGAATTTCCAACCTACATGAGTGAACTCCTGGTTCCATATACACCATCAAGATGTCTGAGATCAAGTAGTACTAACCTCATTTCAGTATCGAGGTCACATCTTAAGAAATATGGAGAGCGAGCATTTACCTCATCAGGACCATCAGTTTGGAACGCTCTACCAAATGAATTAAGATCAACAAATACCATCGAAAGCTTCAAAAGAAAACTCAAAACCTATTTATTTCAAAAATATTGCTGTAATTCCTAGCCATAAGTTCCAGCTCTGTCTCTGTTGAATGATAATGTGAGGTTGAGTTAGTACAAATGATTGTGTATCTGAATTTTTTGGAGAGAATGTGTGAAAGATAGAAAGTGAGATCTTCAACTTTGTCAAGCGCCTAGAGCTCATTTATGGGGAGTGGGCGCTATATAAATATTCTTTATTATTATTATACAGCAAAGTATCGCATTTGGCATTTTCTAGACTTTTCGTCAATATCATTTTTCTGGAAAGCTTCAGTGAATTTTGCTGAGAGGTATATGTTGCATATATATATATATATATATATATATATATATATATATATATCGTCATTTCGGAAAATGTCATATAAAACTATATACATCATCGACCATTCTCTAATTTGTGCGTTTTTGCCGAGTGTTTTACTATCCTTCTGACGACACAAGCAAGGATGGAGGTCACAGCTCGCTGCTCACCATCATATTACTGCAGTCGGGCGACACAGTTCGACATAATGATGAGAGTTATATATTTTTATAAAATGGGGAAAAAATGGTACACAGGAAGCTCAATGTGTCTCAATTAGAAAAGTGGGCCGGGGGCATGACAAGTTCTTTTCCACTGCGTTAAACGTTGACTTTACCTTCCGTAAAATTCCGTCATTACCACCAATCTCATCCAAACAGAAGAAGGCAAACGGTCAATGTGTATTTGCAGAACGTCCTTGATTCCACTGAAAACAGATGGGAAGTTTGTGCCCCTTCCCCCATTTCATCCTTTTCAAGGATGACTTGAAAGGTTTAGAGCGCAAATTCCATTCACTGAAGACGTCATACACTATGACGCCACTGAGTATCGCATCGTATCGACAGGTAATCCCGGAAGTTAGTAATAATAACAATAATCCAATGTCCCGTGCATAGGGTGGAAGTTCAAGCTACTCTTTAATAAATCTGGATTTTGGAACTCTCCAGATTTGAGTTCTGACTTCTGCGGCAGTAAGTTTACAAAACTGCCGTTCACGTAAGCCATGCTCTGATATTTTGATAATACATCTACTGCAAAATGAAAGGAAAATGTTTGGCACAGAAGGCAAATGAGCGGGGCTTATATTCAGACGAGTGGTAAAGTCTATAAACTGAAAGTGCCTGAACAAGAAAGGCTTGCCTGTCTCATTGATGACAGCATGACAAAAGAAGGGCATTGAGTGCCTACAAGACTAATCCTTTCGAGTGTAGAATTATGATCATTTAACATTATTGGGTTGTGTGGATAAAAAGTAAGTTATGTACATATATTAAACAAAACTGGACATGACAGGTTGCCTTCGTATGGGTCGTTGAAGAACCAGATTTTCAAATCTGTTTAAGGACTTCCTGCCTATGATTACGTTGTGTAAAATTGGCAAAACTCCACTTCTCTAATTTTTTTTCGACTGTAATTAATTCCGGGAAGAGGTAATTCCAATCGCCCAAAGCGGTTCAACCTATTCATGACATCTAAGAGTCGGTCTATTGTTGGTACGTTGGGCATTCTATCACCTCTAGTGCGCTGTCTATAGATCTCTCTTGCTTTGATAATGGAACCTGAAGGTCAATATTCATTGACCCGTGAATTCAACTCTTAGCCATGTTGATCCCATTGGTATAATTGCTTATAACAGCTTAAAATTAAAATAACAATGCCACTAGGTGCAGTTACTATTTTTTTTACTTTAACTATTGAAACACACATAATTTATATTGCACTGCTTGTTTCTCCTCATAGCCATTGTTTGCTAAGGAGAGACACATGTACACAAACTGACGCTCACACTCACTCTTAGGCGTTATGCTGGATCTGATCTGTCTTGAGTAATGACAACAGTGAAAAATAATCCTACTTTATTTCTGGCAAGTACCAGATAAATGAATTATTAAGTCTTTTGGCAAAAAAGTATTTCAAATTTTTTTATGACACAGAATAAACTAACAATGACTATAAATGTGTTCTGGTTAAACCTTAAACATAGTCCAGTTAAAATGATTTCTGATATATGTCTAAGATTACCTGACTCCCAGTGCATGTCACGAATAAGAGAAGCCTAAAGCTCAATCGTTTTTACCAAACAAGATGAGGTGACTCTTCACAATCAAAAACACATATGTCCTTCTCTGATGAAAGCCTTGGAGAAAATTGAAGCATTTCCAAAAACCACAGTAAGCCATGTAATGTCTTATCATGATGTTTACTTGAAAAAAAAAGTGTCTTTCCCACGCGTTCCCAAAATGTTGTAACGCTACCACGTGCTCTAAACAACATTATACAAGTACATCATGCAAACGCCGAATTCTCTAAGACATGGTACCAGTAGAGCTGAGATGGATTAAATCTTTGTGACACCGGATGAAAATCCGCTCCGGCCCTACAAAATCCTCTCAATCCGGATTTTCATTCAGATGAAGCTTCGCGGTTGTAATCCTCTGTCTACGGTACCGGAGCGAAGGCAATCCTCTCTGTTATCACAGTCGGCTTGCGGATGGGAGAACGAGTCAGACTCTAAACACTATCTAGACTAAACCTGTCACGTGTCGAGCGGAAAAGTTTTGTCCAATGATAATGTGCTTGGGCGAAACCGTTATGACATTTACATAGTGGTGATAAGGTTGTAATGCGAGAAAACTGCAATTATACTGTATCTACTTTATCACAGAGGGGTTAACACCCCCCTTCCCCAAATGTTTAGCCTTTGAAAACCTCAATGCACTGGCCCGACTGCTGATTCGCGGTGAGGCAATAGCCCAGTGATCTTCATCCAGACAATCCGATTACTGTCCCAATCAGTCAGTCCGAAAAGTTAATCAACGCCAGACCATTCTTGGGTGAGTACTAACCAGAGAATTTTTTTGTACCGCCACCCTAAAATTTGTCCCGTGTCCTTGTGTTTTGATGTGACAATAATCAGTGACAAACATTTGTCTTCATCTGTCAAAATTTGCGGTACTAACTGATAAATTGGCCAACCTAATGTCCATTATTAGCGCATACGGGATGCCTCCCTCCCCCACCCCCCACCCCCACCACTCAGTATTATGCCCTTTTCTCCAGTTTTCTTTTCTTTTTTACCACAACAAAACATGAACTTTTGCTTTGACGTTAATGTTGGCATAACGCACTGTCACGACCGGGCAGGAGTGTGAACACGTAGGCTGTCGTTCGTTTAACATACGATCAGGAAACAAACGCACGGAAGCGTTATCAAATCTCTGTTGTGAACGCGTCGTAAGTGTGGAATGGAAGAGCTTGGGCGAAACCAGTACGGAATTTAAACACAGAGAGCATCTCATCCAGTAACAGGAATGCGAGTGGAAATTTCAGCACTTTCACAAACACCCCCAACCGCTGTCTCAATATCTCATTGAACTCCTCCGACTGCCGACTCGCGGCAGCGGATTGCCCAATACATCGACAAGTTTCTCATCCGGATGAGTCAATCTTTTATCCGGATGAACCAATTACTCTCCCAATCCGTCAATCCGAATACTTCATCCGGATTCGCCTCACCTCTAGATACCAGCGGTAGTCATACAGTTACCGTAAAAGAAATCTGTATAAGAATGGCGAGACAGCCAGTGTAATCGTGGGTAAAAACATGTGTATGTGAATCAGTCAGTTAATTCCTTACTAGGTTGAAAAATATGTGAAAACAATATTGCTGAGATAATAAAAATACACAGGCATTCACCTGACTTGCGTGGCCTTACTTACTCTTTGAAATGAGATGTCCACATACTGTATTCCAGTAGGTCTGGAACTGCTCCATTATAATCAGTGAGCATTTGCTACTTAGGAAAAGGCAAAAACTCTTTGGATAGCGGTTAGGATGCAAAAAACATTTTTTAAAAATGTTAGTGTTTACCCACAGCAAAAGCAGGTCAAAACGTCAAACTACTATCATCGTAATGTCAACTGTTTTGTCAAAGAACATGCAGATATAGAAATTTATGACAAAAACTAAACACTTTACTTTTGATGGAATTGCTGCTCCAAGGCCCTGCGGTCAGCCGCTTCCTGGTCTTGTCGGGACCGCAATTCCACAACAATACCTCTCAGTTCAGATAGCCTGGTCTCCACCTGCCCTCTTAAATGTGTTGTATTTGTCTCTGAGCTGGTGTACAAATCTCCCTGCTTCCGCAGTGCATCCAACTGAAAGTAGGCATCGAAGACCAAACAATGAAATAAGCTGATGTTATTTACTTCTTCAAAACTTCGACTTAACCGAAACCTGATACTATTTTATATGGTGAATTTAAATTCCTAACAATGATACTTTACAGAACTTTATGTCAGCAGGTGTATCATACAGATTCACAAATAAACAACATTTCAAAGTTAAATACTTGAAACACATGGTTGTTAATACCGGAAAATAGGTACTTTTATCGCAATGTCATGAATCATGTTTTGGCAAGGGATCAGCTCTAGGCTTGTAACTGTTTTAAAACATGTATACAGTAACGTCAAACTACAAATCAGAAATCGTGTGACACGATCAGGGAACAGGGCCAAGAGACCTGTTTTCGAGCCGGAGTAAATCACATACATGAAAAGGGCCGAAAAAAAACCAGGCCAACTCATGGCAGATTGGGGTCAAGATTTCACAAGAGACAATAAAAATTTACTATGAACTGTTTATGTACTGGACATGATATTGGGTATGACTGTATTTTAATTATCACAAAAACCTTTCTTCAGATATTAAGTAAGGGGAACGACAGTTAAATGCACGCAGTTTTGGAACTATTCTATTACACATTATGTCAGAAGCCTGTCACTTGAAATACCAGACAGTTTGCGAGAAGTGTAAGTACTTTTTGCACAGAAAATTAGTCAAACCTAAAGTTCGTTCGAACTGAAACAGAGTCACAAAGCCAATCACTTACTTGGGAGCTAAGGACTCTTAAAGAGCCGAAAATCTGGTCTTTGGCCCTGAAAGAGCCATATTTAGCATTCTTCATTACGAAGAGAAAGTTGAAATGCAACGGCAAAATACCCCTTTTCCAGCATCTAATGTTATGTTTATAGACATGCATAGATTAGCGTCGTTCGCAGCTCACACGCAGAGATTGGTAAAAATGACTCTGGAAACTACGACCTCATCTAAGGGGCATATATCGCCTCAAAACGATTGCCCCTCAAAATCTTTTCATACTGCTTTTGAATGCATCAATTACACTAACGAATGGACATTTTGAAATGAATGCATTGCATCTGAAGTGGGTTTTGAGAAAAGAGAACTTGAAAGCCGGCAAACAGAAGAACCTGACCGAGACGTGTTGGTCGGAAAACATGGACATTTATTTTCTTTTATCCTATGTACTAGAATGTATACAGCCGCACCATCCTACTTTGCATCTCCAAAGTAGACTAAATTTGAGTGGGAGAGAATCTTCATTTGCACTAAGTGAGATGCCGCTGATATTATGCTGTAAGTACAACAAGACCGACTGCTCGGCGCTAGGCCAAGCGCTATTGTTGTAATAGGTTATGCAGTCTTCATTTCCGAACGTGTTCTTGACTGTCGGGTCAATGCGAAAAAAACCCCCATAAAACCTGCACAACTAGTCAGCGTGGAATTTTTTTCTGTCTTTCTTTCTCGTTTCACTGATGGCCATTATAACATAATAGGTATGACCTATGGCTGTGACAGGAGAGCTAGTAGCAATAGCAGTATTTAGTATACTGGGCAAGGCGAGACTAGCAATGCCAGTTGTTTAATGAAATTTCCCATGAATCAACGGTTGGTTGTTTTTTTTTTCTGGGTCAGCCGTTGTTCCCTCTGTCCGCTCCGTGTTGTTTTGATCGAATTCCCCACTTACGTTGTTAGTCATATAAAACATCTTAACAGATTTGCATTCGCGAAGCTGGGTAGGACAATTTGATGTATAATAACTTGATTGCTCATCCAGGTTTATTAGGTCTGACAGACAGTGAACTATGAGCTTCCTGCAAAACCGTACTGAAAACGGTCGGCCAGCCAGTCGGTTGGTCGGTCGGTCGATCGATCGGTCGGTCGTCTAGAATTAATTGATATGTTCATTCTCAGTCTAACATAATATAATCCTTTGTTTTGTTGTTGTTGTTGCTGCTGCTGCTGTTTTGTTGTTGCTTTCATTTTTTTTGTGTGTGTGTGTAACCTCCTACTCTTTAAAATTAATTGTTTGTGTGTACATGTGTGTGTGTGTGTGTGTGTGTGTGTGTGTGTGTGTGTGTGTGTGTGTGTGTGTTCTATTAGCACAAAAGCGACCATACAGATATTGTGCTATAGAACGATAATAACATATTTTTTATAACATATTCTTACATATTGAGATATTTGGCTGGTCAGAAAGATCGTAGACGTTAGGGCTTTTTCTAAAAGTGCATTTAAACGTTTAGAGGAATGCATTTAAGGATCTTGTATCTTTCAAGCGTTGGTACCGACGCTGAATATCAAAACTCTCCACCAGAGAAATGCGCATCTGTTGAATTACTTCCCACTTTAAAAGAAAAATTTACTATGCCTGGATGAATTCCATGATTTTACTCAGCAATTTCGGCGTGTCATCAAGATTTTGAAAATCTTCAAAATATTGCCTCTAAAATCAATTAATAAGCAAGATCGTACCTTCGACTTTATCTTTAATAGAGTGCTGGGCACATCTTTCGTCTCTCTCAACTGGGATCCTAGCGATGTGTCAGGTTAATGTTTTTATTACACATAAAGAATTCATCCTCTATCAACGATATCGATAATTGAGAACAAAATTTCAAATACAGGGTGTCACAAAAAAAAGGGACCCTCTGTTTTTGTCATATCAGGAAAAGTTTTCAAGCAAACACTAGTCTATAAAATTTTGTCAAAACCAAGAAAGGCCAATGGGGCATCAACTTGCAAAGTTCCGGAAACAAATAAAAAAAACAACAGCAAAAGATATAAAAAATTATAAAAAGGAACCTAAAGTTAAAAAAGCATGAAAATAAAGTTCCACAATATGCCTCAAAATGCGCGCAGTCGAGGTTGCAACATTTGATAGAAACAACATGCTGTTTATGAATTTAAGGCATAACAATTGAAACTGATGAAAAGGTAGAGGGTTGGGGAATTTATTCTGTTACAGAATCGTTAAAAAAATTCTCAGGCTGCGTGTATGACATGTTCCAGATGCCTGCCTTTTCTCATGGCACACAACTGAAGGCGGCGCTTGAAATTTACGAATACACGTTTGCAAGTGTCAGGATGGATCGTTCTAATCTGATCCCTGATGTTTTGTTTCAGTTCCTCACTTGATGCTGGGGACCCCTGACACACATGTTCTTTCAGGAAACCCCACAGTAAGAAGTCCAGTGGGTTTAAGTTTGGAGAGTGTGGTGCCCACTCGACGTCTGATCTGCGGCTGATGATGCGATCCTCGAACTTCTCCCTCAGCCAGGCCAGGAATATTGTAGATGTATGCGCAGTGGCACCGTCCGGCTGAAATCACTGAGTGTTTCTGTCGAGTTGTTTCCGTCCAAGTGCAGCCCAAAACCACTTCAGCACTTCCAGGTAGCGTGCTGAGTTCACCGTCTGCACGACACCGATCTCGTCCTCAAAGAAAAAAGGTCCGATGATTCTTTAGCTGCTCATGGCTGCCCATGCAGTACATTTCTAGGCGTGCAATGGTTTCTCGATAACATATGTCGGTGGCTGACTTCCCCACACAATACAAATTTTGGAAATCACATAACCAGACAGCACGAAGTGGGCCTCATCGCTAAATCAAACGTTGTCCAGCCAGTCAGGATGTGCCTCAAGTTGCCGGGAGAACCAAGCAGCCATATCAATCCTCGCCGCAATGTCCGTGCGGTTGAGTTTTTGTTTAATGCTAATTATGTACGGTTTCAGATTCAAATCATATCGTAAAATCCGCCTGACACTCTGGTGGGATACTGACACTCCAGCTTCCTGCACCCGGCGTCTGAGTGAAGTTTCTGGCGAAACGTCAATGGAGTCCAGAATGCTATTGATGTTCTCAGCAGATCTTGCCTGGCGGGGTCTCCCTGAATAAGTGATGCGTCCGAGAACCTGCCGATTCGGATTCTTTACTGTGCCTTCTCGCCTGAAACGTTGGATTCAGGCATACATTCTGCTTTTTCTGGGACTGTGTCTGCATTCAAAATGTTTTCTAAACAAACAACCTGTTTTGACATAGGAACCTGTTTTGAAGTAGATTTCTAGGACAAATATTTTATGTTGCTTGGTCCAAGGCATTGTAATGTAACAGGGGAAATGTCTAAACAGATTTTGGAAGTGTAAAGAAATTGAAAAAAAAACTGTTGTTTTTGCACTGCAGGAACATCACCATCCAATTCAAAGTTAACGCACATCAGCGCCATGATAGAGTGCAAATTTTTGCTATACCATCTTCTTTTCTAGTGCGCACTAAGGTATGCAAATATAAATGCAGCTTCGTGAAATTTTCACCACACTTCATGCACTGAATGTTTTCGGTTTCTTGAAAATTTCAAGACTCTATGTTGAAAATTGCGGATTTTATTAAGAAAAGTGACGGTCCCTTTTTTTTTGTTGTTGTTGTTTTTTGTGACACTCTGTACATATGTTGGCAGGAAAGAAATTTGAAATACAACGATCACACACACGACTGAAGACCCTAGAAATATTTTATAGCATTGCAATTTAATTGTCTTTAACCTGACGGACTAAAGTATTCGGATAATATAAGAGAATCCACATACGTGCAAAGGAAAGACACAAGAAAGTGAGAGAAATCATATCTAGAAAAAGGCATGCAAATCACAAAACCAAAAACTTCATTCTCAGGGCACAGGGGTGGACTGACTACAAAGATTACTGAAAGGCACTATTGAAGATCACGTTATTGAATGATCTCATCAAAAACACGGCCATGCATCCAGTTCCAGATATTCTTCAGAGCATAGTGATGAATATTAGGTTCTTTAGGTAAAAGTTGTGAGACTAGTCTAAGTGATGTCCATTTGACTGCTGAAAACATTTGAAACTTACAAAAAAAGTGAATTTGGTGAGAACTGCTCCCAAGCAAAAATTGCTCAGACATACTGTTCATATGCGATTTATCGAAATATTCCACTTTTGTATGAAGTAGAAGCTGTATCGCATTTCTGTTAGGCATTAACGACTCCGCTTTAGAAGACATTCTTTATGAGATCTCGACTTCAACATTTTTTAAAAAGTTTAACCGGTGTGCTATATGATAGAATCATCATATTTTTAGTCGCGGTACGTACAAACTTTCAGTGATGTATAATATTAATCTTTTTTATTTGCCATTCAGGCTGCAGTGATGTGCCGTCAGACAGAAGTGTGCTTCATTTTGTCTTCTAAAAACCTGCACTTAAAACCAAAAAAGCCAAAAATTTATGACACGCCAAACTGGTTTTTAAGGGAACGAAATGCACGATTATTTCAGCTGAGTTTCACGGATACATCAACTGTCAAACCACATACTTATAATGCAAAGACTCATACTATGGGTTAATCAGTTATGCCGTAACAGTCGGGCTCCTCGCTTTTCCAGGCCTGTTATAATAAGGCTATTTTTAGAATACAAAGAAGAGAGTGGAAATTAGGATTTAAAATTCCGTCGTTAAAACTGGATTCCCGTTAAAAATCGTGGCCGCAATAAATAGGTTTTACATAATATTCTTTCCGTAACTCACCTGTATTTTGTTTTCTTCCTCCAACTTTCTTGACCGCAACTTCAGGTCATTTACAGTGCCAGTTAGCTCTAAAGTTTGACTGTCAACCTTTGCCTTCACAGTACGCAGTTCTTCTGTAAGGTTAAAGGTAATCTTCTCCAACTGATCTCGACTGCGTTGCATTTCATTCAGGGTAAGAGTCAGCTCATGCAATCTGAAAGAACAAAAAAGTTCAAGAGGGCAATAATCTTGTGACTTCGGGCATCTGGCGGTTTAAAGATTACGGCTGCATGTCTAAGTCAAATTCATATTTCGGCAGCATTATTATATTGCAACAGTGAGAAGAAATGCAATGACTTAAATTCAACTGATATTTACATGCTCGTTTGTCGATAAATTTGACATTATTAGATATTTTAAGCTTAAATGGCATTCTTTTATTAAATGGCAGTCACTAAGGTAATAGCAACTGAAAATAACAACTGCAATAACAGCCTTAAGAAAGCAGATCAACGCTTTCGCTTTTAATCAGTCATCGCCAGCATGACATGCGCAGATGTTCAAGTTCAAATTATTTATCTAGGCGTAAGCCAACCACATATGTTGTAATATCACATCAATGCAAAGGAACAAATGAAAAGGAAAGAAAAAGCCAACCGAAAAAAATATATATATATACTGTTACCAAATTACATTTAGTCATTGACATATCTTGTCTCTTTCGCTTTCTCTCTGTGTCACTTTCTCTGTCTCATTCTCCCACTAACTTTCTCTCTCATTATCTTACACACACTCTCTCACTCACTCACTCACTCTCCCCATCTAAACAATTTCCACAACCTCCCATTTGAACAGACACATAATATACGTAACAGAAAACTAACACCCTCCCCACCTCACTGCCAGAAAGAGAACTAACAATTGCGTCACTTACACTGTTCGTATTCTCTTCTAATGTGATAGAAACCAATAGCTACGTTTTTCAGTTCTTTATCATTATTTGAATTTAAAAGATTTAGGAATTTAGCCATACTAGGCTTTGTTAAGAACCATTAAGGAAAATATTTCAGTCTTATGTGCTCAAATGTTGTGCATTCTACAATGCAGTGGTGCTCATCTTCTATCATATTACAAATATTACACAGCCTATTATTAAGGTCAAGTTTTGGTATTCCCCACCTTCCTCTTTCTATCATAAAACTGTGTGAGCTTAATCTTATTTTTGATATTGACTTTCTGAACACTTGACTTGACTAACTACTGAAGATAGATAATATTCATCGCCAAAATTGTTTTTTAACCTCTTATATAGTCTATTACTACTAGTATTCTCTATTTCAGTTCTCCAGTTTTGAACACAGCAACCCCTCAACCGCTGAGTAAGCTCATTAATAAACATTTTCTCTGGAGGTATGTCCTGTTGCTGCCATACAAACCCATGCCCACACCGGTACAACATTTTCTTTAAAAGAGATGCCCATGTTATTATAGTATCGTCAACTTCTGTTAATCTATGAAGACATTCATAATTTTTTCTAAACATGCTATCATCATTACTACTTAGAATTTTAAACCAGTACTTTACAATTTTAATTTGCCTAGCTAAGAGGAATGGATACACTCCCAATTCTCCATAAACATAACAATTTGGTGTTGTCGACCTTACAACCAGTAATGACTTCAAGTAATTTAAATGCAATTTTTTCTAAAGGCCCAGCTTTACAGTATCCCAAACTTCTGCCCCATAATTTAGCCCTTCTACAACTATGCTATTAAAAAGGTCTAAATTCATCCTTGGAGTAATCTCAGGGTTTTTGCTATAGTATGACTTTAAGATATAAATGCTTCTTAAACCTTGATTTCTCAGCTCTTTGGTACAATACGAAAATGATCCCGAGCTAGAGAATAACACTCTTAAATGTCTTTATTGTTTCTAATTTTTCCTCATTATAGTACCATATATCATTTTTATAACTCCTACCCCCTTTCCTGAAAACCAGACATTTCGTCTTACTGGTATTTACCGTGAGTCCCCATTTCTTACAATAACCAAATATATCGTTTAATCCTGTCTGTAAGCTCGTCCTACTTTTGATCAACACTACCATGTCGTCCGCGAACATCAATAGTTTAAGCATCAACCCATCTATTTCCACACTTACCTCAGTGTTTCCAGCTAATCTATCAGCTACATCATTTATAAACATGGAAAATAGGAACGGCGAAACACTCCCTCCCTGTAAAAGGCCACATCCTGTAGTAAAAGCATAATTATCCACACTATCTTCATCCCTTGCCTCGCTCCCCAGTCCCTTTATCGTTAGAATAAAATGTTGCACTATTTCTGACACGCGCGCGCGCGTGTGTGTGTGTGTGTGTATGTGTGTGCGTATGTGTGTGTGTGCGTGCGTGCGTGCGTGTGGGTGTGTGTTTATATATATATATATATACTTTTTAATACTGTAATTACTTTACTGCTGACGTCTTGCTTCTGAGGTTTCAACCAAAGATGCAGCGGTGATAAATTCAATTCAATTCAAAGGTTTTATTAGGCCATAGGCCAACAAAATGCATTACAATACAATATTACATTAGTACAATCCACTGTCAAGACATAAACAGTGTTCCTCATGCACACTATTGCCACTCATCTACCACTTTCTCATCTAGCTGGCATCCAGACTTTCGAGAGTTAAACTGGCACACAAATCATGACATTACCGCTATCATCACTCACTTTCTCAAACTACACTCTCTACTTGTCTCTCCTCCCCCC
>JAWQUT010000690.1:172661-185363 GCA_033807755.1 Ellobium chinense
GATAACTCTTAATCTATGATTAAACATTTAATCGGTGTGTCAGAATATTGCCATTTACAAGCTTCAGTGATTTTGAAAAGTACGGTGTGTAACGATTTAATTTTTGTTCGAGGATTAGGCATTTCAAGAGTTTACGATAACTCTTAATCTAAAATTAAGCATTTTATCGGTGTGTCAGAATATTGCCATTTAATCATTTACAAGTTTGAATGATTGGAAAAGTACGGTGTGTAACGATTTAATTTTTTTTTCTAGGATTAGGCTTTTCAAGAGTTTACGATAACTCTTAATCTATGATTAAACATTTAATCGGTGTGTCAGAATATTGCCATTTACAAGCTTCAGTGATTTTGAAAAGTACGATGTGTAGCGATTTAATTTTTGTTCGAGGATTAGGCATTTCAAGAGTTTACGATAACTCTTAATCTATGATTAAACATTTTATCGGTGTGTCAGAATATTGCCATTTACAAGTTTCAATGATTGGAAAAGTACGGTGTGTAACGATTTAACTTTTTTTTTGAGGATTAGGCATTTCAAGAGTTTACGATAACTCTTAATCTGTGATTAAACATTTTATGGTGTGTCAGAATGTTTACTGGGTGTTCCTCCCAACACAACAGACACGCCGTAACCGTTATTTATGATTTGATTCATACTGAATGAGAGAAAAAGAAGTGTCTTTGTGGAAAGGGTTATATGGTTCTATATTTTCCATATTTCTTCATGCGTCTGTGTCTATTGTGCCTCCATCGTTCCCCCTTCCCACACCCAAAAAAAATACAAACCCATGCATCGAACGACCATTTGTGCTAGACTAGGCCTAGACTTAGTTTAGTATCGCAGAATACACCATTTTTGGCCTTCGTTCGATACAATTTTACTTTTTAAATTTCTCACGTATATTAAATATCTTTACAGATCTGCACTCTGCACAAATGTTGGGCCTAATTTTGATGTACAATGTGATTAAGTTTATGCATCGAGCTGTAGGCCTACAGTGTTTTACGTACATTGGAATGTACTGTTATTGATATCAATGGAAATGACTGAGCTTGCTAAAAGTTATGCGAATAGGCCGAGCGGTCAATAAGTTAATGGCGTGTAAAATTGTATAAACAGGTCCGTATGTCACGTTCACCAGTCTGTCTATGCGCTAGGTACCCTTTCTGCAACACGCTTTCCTCACATTGTGTACAACTCGGGGTATTGTCCAGTGGGTCCAGGAAAGGGGACATAACTCCTTTAAGTGTTAACTTTCAGGAGTTACCTCCCGCAATCGGATTTCCGGATAACGTCTATTACCCTTATCGCTGACTATGGAGGTACCAGAGCTATTACTACTAGGTGCGAGTTGCTTCGTATGTCCATAGCGTGTAATTGTAGGTTATCTATGTTAACGTATGTTTGTCTTGTCTCTGTGTATTTATTCTATATTACACTTTCAGAACTGAATCCAAATTTTATCTCCATTCTTCATATATTTGTCGTGTCGTTTTAAAATATCGTAATTATCGTTACTCCAACCTACGTGAACTCAGGATTCCGTAAATTAACTTGTTATATTCAATCTTGTTTTTTATTTTTCTTTTAAATCTGGATCTTTATTTGAAATCTACTCCATCCACAGGTAACCGTAACCTCTCGAACCCCTTTATTTCGTTCCTCAGTTTACGTTGGATTTATTATAAGTATCCAGGTAGGAAAGGATAGTCTCAGAGGCGTCGCCCTCTTCTTACAAGAGGATAACGGCTCTGTGACAACCTGTAGACGTGTCATGAACAATTTTAAACGCTGCCTTGAGTTGTGTGCAGCCAGAAGAGGAAGACATCTGGAACATGTTCTATTCTAATACAATGTAACCTTGCCTTATGATAGCTTGTTTTTTTCTGTAATTTTTATCTACTCATTTTATTTTATTCTCTTTTGTAATGTTTGAAAATTTTATGTAAATGAGTGAACCATTGTTTGAAAGCATCATGCTGTGTCTATTTAGTATCGTTCCTTGACGTTACAAAATTTAACGTAAATTTTTGAAATTTTCAATCTGAGTTGGTTTTTGCCAATTGTTACTACTGTTAAAGTGTTCTGTTGATCTTTATGAAAATTTCATCAATGGTCATGCATAAATATATATTAATTGTCACAAAAAGGCCTGTCTTTTAACTGAAAATTCTTAGAGATATGACGAAAACAGAGTGTTCCGTTTATTCTGTGAAACACTATACTAGGATCCACACCTACTTTTTATTTAATAGGAAAAGGGGAGGTGGGGGTCTGAGCTCAGATGAAAATGCTGCATCAGAAAAAAATCACCACATACGTGCCTCAGTGGAACAAATAAATCCGGGCCAGATTTCGGACCACTAGATATTTTATAATCCTGTGGCCGTACGCATAATCCTTATGTTAGTTTAACGCACTGTGGTAACCACGGGAAACTCCCAAAACCTATGTAGTGTTCACTGTAGATAACGCAATACGTTAACTAACGGATGGATTAAGCATACGGCTGGCAGGATGCCCGTGTCCATCCGAGGTTAAGAAAAATACCTGACATTTTATGACTCTTTACCAAAAGACACCTTAAAGGTCAGGGTATTGATCTGAAATCAATTACGTGTTCTTTTTATCGTCACTTAAAGATAATATGTAAGTTAACTTAAGAAATAATTGAATTTATATTTTGTCATCCTGACACATCAACAATATATTAAACAATATGATGTAACAAAATATGAAAGACATAGTGTCTCCCTTCATGGTTAGAGGGCCAAAGCCGGTAAAAAGGAATGGATTTGCGCATTAATATTGATGTTTTTTGCATTAAAATATTTCCTGTATTTACGTTCATTTTGAAACAAGTGCCACGTGATTTAAACGTAGGCATTTTACTAGGACAATTGTGAGTTTTCATATTTTCCCAAAAACGTTCTTAAGATTTGATTTATTCCATCCACCGGTATGCTCATGCAAACACTGCGGTGTCACAATGTCGGATCTGGCCGCACAAATACAACCAAACACCCTTAACTTGAACGTGATTCTCAACAATGAATAGAGTGCAAATCATCGAACCATACTGTTCAAATGCAAGTTTTATGGAATGACCAACTGAAAGAGGATGATCAAGATCCGTTTTTAAGCTTTTTAATGGACATGTATGTAAGATAACTTACACCTGCCATGTAAATTGTTCATTAATGTAGTCAGGGAACAATGTGAACAATTTTGAGAGTAGAGACAAATGTAGTGAACAGTTGGTAACTATCATTTTCTATCTATTGAACGTGGACATGGCACGAATGTGCTAAACATCACCCCGATGTCTTACCATAAAACTCAGTTTAAAGTGGTAACCCCAGAAGATGTACAGATCATAAATAAGGGGGTGCAGTTATTCAGTTGCCAATGACTTTTTAATTTTTAATCTGACTCCAGAGAAGTTAGTGTCGTAATGATTAAGAGGAAGCGAAAATTTTGTTCACCGTAACGCTGGAATGACGTCCTGGGAGAAAATGAGAACCGAATGAAATGGAATTCCTAGTGTGCATATAAACTAAGATATTCTTTGACTTTACTGTGAACAGTTACATGATCGCTGAGTAAACCGTCTTCAACACTGAAAATGTCTCGTACCTACAGCCAAGTAGTAAGGAATTAACACGTTACTTTCATAATTAATGTTTTTTTCCATGCTCAGTGATGCACAGTGCGACTCGATATCAAGTAATCATTTAATAGGTGTACCTTGTTAAGTTTAATTTCGTTTCTAGTGCACCTTGTTGTTAAGTATGATTTCATCTTCACGGCTTCAATTCGATCATTTCATTATTCGATCATTTCATTATTCAGATGAACCTTGATATTAGTAATACCTGAGTAATAAATATACTTTTTCCATAAACAAAGGCATACATTTTACCAAGGAACGTTTTCGCATGTGGATAACTGTCTTCGCATAACGATTGCTTGCCTCTCGCTTTTGACGTCACGCCTCAGGCCCGCGCTAAAGTGAAGACCAGTTATGACCGCCCGCGCGGTGTGAAAATCCCGACTTTTACGTCGCATTTTCTCGGAAGCGCTCGGACAAAGGAAATATATGTAGGCCTGAAAATGTATGCAAAAATAATTTGAATTTTTAAGGCTGTGAAACAAATAGCTATCACTGTCACTTTAAGTCCTTGTAATACCTATATTCTACAATACCGTAATAAGTATGTTCTAGCCTGTTTCCCAGTGGCAGTCTGGCGCAGAGTAATTCATTTTTAGATAAGAGTTTAGACAAGCTTGAAATAACTGCAAAGGCACTTCAGTCTTGGAAGGGTGTATTATTATACTGTTCGGGATCATTAACGTTTATACTGTACATCAGCCTCTTGATCACATCATGCTAAACACATACCCTAACAATAAACAATAAATAATAAATTAATGAAGGCAAACCGAGGAGTCTGCTAATTGGCTGTAAGTAGGAGACTTTGTAAGCTTTCAAGAATCTACGGCTATGTGTCTATTCATAACAAGGTCAAAGAAATAAATACACACTGGGAATTCCATTTCACTCAGTTCTCATTTCCTCTTGTCATGCTCGCATCACATTGAACAAAATGTCCGAATGACACATTTTCTCTCAATTATCATGACATTAGCATCACCGGAATCGGAAAAAAACAACAGTTTAGCAGTCACTGGCAACTGAAAAACTATACCCCCTTACTTATGACCTGTACTTCTTCAGGGCTTATCACTTTAAATTGAGTTTTCCGGTAAATTAACGAAAAACACCGGGGTTATAAACAGCATAATTGTACCGTGTCCAATTTCAGTAGACAGGAAATTATAGTTACCAGTTGTTCACATCTGACTCTACCCTCAAATCTGCTCATATTCTTTCCTGGCTAAATCAATAAACAATTTACATGACAGGTGTAGTTATCTCACATTAAAAAGCAAACGTAACTTGATCATCCTCATTTATTTTGTCATTCCATAAACTTGCATTTGGGCATCAGAATCATTTCATGTCGCATGGTTCAATGATTAGCATCGTATTCACTTTTGACGATCATGTCCAAATTCAGGGGAGTATGGTTATATTTGTGCGGCCAGATCAAATATTATGGCACGTAGTGTATGCTTATGCATGAGTATATCAATCAGTAGAGTGCATCTCCAGGAAGTTTTTGCAAAAATACGAAAGCTCTGCCATATTGAAATTCCTATAGCTTTAGCCATGTGACTCTGTTTCAAAATGAACGTAAATTTAGGACATATTTTCGTGCAAAAACATCAATATTAATGCGCAAATGCTTTCCTCCCCGAATTCAGCCCCCTATAAATGAGACACTTTGTCTTTTATGTTGTGTCATGTCATGTGGTTTAATATATTCTTGATGTTTTAAGAGGGCAAAATATGATTCCAACGTTTTCTTAAATTAATAACCCACATTTTTTTCTTTGAATAGCGATAAACAAGAAAACATAATTGATTTCATTTTGACACACTGGCTTTTCTGAAGTGTCTTGTGGTATAGAATCACAAAATGTCTGGCGTCTTTCTTACCGTCGGATGGACACAGGAACCCTGCCAGCACCATGACTAATAGCCAAGTATCGCATTTCGATATATAAAGCGTTTTTCGTCTGTATCTTCTTTCTAAGACTCCAGAGTCTCAAGATTTTACTGGGTGGCATTTATTATAATATTTTCCTTCCTGGTGCATTTTTTTTTCAATACACTTGTTCGTGATTTATGGAAATTCATACTGTTTACCCGAACTTTCACTTGTATTTTTAGCCGAGTGTTTTACTGTACCACTGATGTCACAACGCGAATGATACGTTCCATTTCGCTGTCTCCAAATCATTTTACCGACACTGATGCATGCATGTCAATTTCTTGAGTTTCTCTCTATGAAAAAGAGAATATGAGCGCTTCGAGGCTAATGTCACGAGCCCATCAAGGTTTTTCCAATCAGACATCCTTCTTTCCGATTCATAATGATGGAGAAAATCCTAGTTTTATCATTCATAATCCGCTACTGATGGCTGGTTAATAATAACAGCAGCGTCTACTCGAAGAGTCGCAGCTTTTTATTTAAGCCGTTAGTGAGTAGATACTAAATGGGAGAATGGGTAAGCGAAAATTTTGATCGAAAATTATTGTTGTGGTTAATTTGCTTCGTACATGGGTTTATTTCGTAAACGGAGCATGACATGTTTTCACGAACTATGTAATCAAATAAAGTAACTAGCTGAAAATATGAAACAAATTCACTGTGGTTCGGTCACCTAGGTTATTTAGGTTGTGACAAGAAAAGCAGTTATGACAGGCACCACTTGATCCACATTGCTGAAGTCGCAAAGATTACTTCTTAGCCTATTAACAACATAAAACACTTTGAGTTAAGTCTAATTTAATCTAAGCAAGGACCACATTTCTGATTATGGAGTTCTTTAAACTAGATCCCTATGATATCTGATTTTAAAGTTTTAAAATACTGTTTTACATTCGTCACGTCTTTTGCATTTCACACATTTCACATACCTAAAACTGTAAAAGAACCTATTTTGGTTTAGGTGCTGATCATTTCATGCAAATTACGTTGGGTTTACGCTGCATCACGCTCCTAGAACCCACTAGTCGTCACAATCACGGATATTTGGCCCCGCGCTTTCTCTGTGCATTTCAAAGCTGAAAAAAACATGTCTCTGCCCCGCATGTGGAGAAAGAAATTGAAAAACCCTGTTCTGGCTAATCTCCTTCTAAAATGACCCTACTTTATTGGAAGCCGGTATGTCGGCATCAGAAGTATTCAGAAGACTCAACTGCCATAATTCTACAAGTGTATCAATAATGTCGTCTGCATTCTAATCCGGTGTTAACGCTATCAATAGTGATGTATGTTTTCATTTGACATTTATTGTATACTTTTTTCTTACGTATGATTACAATTGGTTTTTGTCAATTGGTGTAGCATACTGTTCATGTGCTAAGCTGCACAGTCACATGACAAGGTGTACAATTCATTGGAGTAGATCCATGCAATATGAGAGGTATTCGATTTTATTGAAAAAAAAATATATATAAAATGGGGTATATAGTTCACAGACAGTTCACATATTAAGGTGTGCAAAATAAATCCCTTCGCCATTAGATAAACCGGGATATCTTCCACAGCAGGATCAAATTTCTACCAATTTCCCTGGACACGGAGTACCGGCGGGTGAAATGTTTTCTTTGTGAAAAAGTGGGACACCCATGGGGAGCATTTTCAGTGACACAGTCATGTTATAAGGGTGTTTCATGGTAGTATTTCATGAACTCGGGTAAACTGAATTTAAAATGAAAGCAAAATTCTTTATAATATACTGACGAGCATTCAAAACGCCGATTTTCTAATCACAACTCACGGTGGGTAAAGCACTGTTTACATTATAAATTTATTTTCGCAGAATGTAATGTGACATTAACACACTGTGTTTAATGATCACGGGGACTGTGAAAACTCATGTTTAGCACGTGGGAAATTAGTTTATAGGCAATAAGTAATTTTTTTTGTTATCATTTAAGTCATATAAATAGTCCTGTGATGCAGAAGTCGGTGTGAAACAATAAATTAGATATCGTTTGCCTTCAGATAAGCATGTCTAAATTAACAGCGAAACAACGTGAACGGGCCATGAGTATGTTGGAAGCCAGTATGTCGGCATCAGAAGTATCCAAAAGACTCAACTGCCATAATTCTACCATTGTACGACTGCAACACTGCTTCAGGCTTACTAATTCCACTCGGAACAGGCCACGTGCGGGACAGCCACTACTCCTGGTTCCTAACCGTTTTAATGTTAAAACTATTTATTATTCTGAATGCTTGTGATATTTTTATGTATATAATCATTTGGACGCGCCGTCGATCAGCCCCGATCGACCGCGCCCATGTTATAAAGGGGTAGAATCCAATAAAATTGAACTGAATTAAATAGAGGTGCCGGTTTCACTTTTCAAAAGTCTGGTGGCGGCAGGAGTATTGTTTGTGAAAAACCGCAGCTGGTTGCTGCCCAAAGCAAATAGCTGAGACATTCGGTCTTTTTTATTGATAAGGATACGCCCTCGAATCGTCATGAGGCACTAATGTTGCGTCATACTGTAAATTCTAATGTTTGGGGCACATTTTTTTTCTAATGTTCCTAAAAGATACAGGAAATTCACAATTTTGCTAAATCCAAATTGCCGGTAGATTTTATGATTAAAAAAAAGCTTAAGGTTGTGGAAAATCTAAGACAGCATGCAAAAAAATCACTGCAATACATCTGTTTGATTCTGAGAAAAATACAGGAAACTTTGTGCATGAATTTGTGAATGAACTATAACATCTGGATGATCCATGTACATCTGATATGTAACTCTAGCAACAGCCTGTGATAAACGTTTATATATAAATAACTGACTTCCATGAGCCTTTTGGTGAAGATGCAGGAGGTGTTGAGGCAGAACTCACTCTGACTAGATTTGAACAGAGCATCCACCGCATCATATTACATGCGAGGACCATGTAGATAAACGGAGCATGTGGCATAAATCCTCTGCTTTCAGCAGAATAACTTAGTATGTTTCGAAAGAAAGCAATAGCTATAGCATTGTACTGTACGTGTACTAAGTCAGCACTCTGACACAGCTCTGACTGTACAAACGTAAATAGCTTGTACAGGAGAGAGTCGCTGTAATCTTAGAAAAGGCAGGACATTTGTAAAAATGCGCATCTGATTGACTACTGTTTGAATCACTTTATTAATACATGCATTATCTGTGTGCCTGTGTATGTATGCAGGAACAGTGATCATCAGCACCTGCATACAAAACCGTCTTCTTCAGTCTGGTGGTGAGACTCTAGACGGAAATGTTCAAAATTTCCGCCATCAAATAACGAAGCGTTTTTGCAATTTTTTAAATAACTTGATCAGCCATCGTAAAGGCAATGGAAGTCTGCAGTTGACGATTACAGAGAGCAACTGAAGTCTTTCTCACTTAATGATATACCAGACTATGTGTGCTCTCCTCTTCCCCTTAAAAAAAAAATCGCAGAAGCATTTAGACAATCATTATGATTGTAGCATTAGGTTTGCATTATTAGTATTAACAGAGGCAATTGCCCAGATTTCGCAAAACGCCTGTCTGGATGACTGTAGGGAGAACGGAAGATAGAGAACAGAAAATTCTTGCATCGTCTTCGGCAGCAGCCATCAGAGATAAGCAGCGAATTATATTGTTCAGTCTTTCGAAATGCATCCATCCCTGATCAGTTTGAGGACTTCATAAGGCTGATCTAGGAATTCTTAAAGATCAGTATCTTTACATCTCATGTTTTTAAAGATATCTGACAAGCAATGCTCCTAGCTATCAGCATCGTGCATATAGTTATAAATTGTTTATACGAGCACTTATTGTTCTATACTGATTTATTATATATACTTTTCATTTTTTTTTTAATATCATCGGGTTGCTTTGATCAGTTCTTATCAAAATTTACATAGCCTCCTCTTTCAATTTGTCTTAACTAAAAGCTATTTTTTAACATTGATGGAGTTTGAAATAAAAACAAAAATTCTTCATAAAATTATATAACAAACTTGACAGCAACGAAATGTTTAAGATAAGGTTATTTACAGTTTGAAGGAGTGTGACGTGAGGAGACGAAAATAGCGTAGACACAAACATGCTTGGGGATAAATGCAATGCATGTGAGGTGTTATACTGCATAGATCTTAACAAATGACTGACCAGTCAGAAGACCGGTCGATCGAAAATAATAATTTGTGATCATGGGCGGGTCCAGAACGTGGCGACCCTTTATTTTTTTTAGCTTCCCGTTGATGGTACAGTGCCCTGAGGGCAATTTTCTTGACTGCTGGATTGTATCGTCGAGGCATGTGAATGCACTTTGTGTCTGCCTTCAAAGGAAGTGTCAGGGTATGTCTATTTGTTATTGTGTCTAAGAATGTTTTTGGCAAGTTCATTATAAAAGTTTTGAGGTGTGCAGTGACGCTTAAAATCGCAAAATTCAGGGAAAGCAATAAAAAAAAAACTGCTGTAGGTTGCTGCGCAAACATGTTAAGTGACATAAGCTTTATATACATGTAACGGGTATATATACCGTCTATCGTACCTGGAAAAAAGAGCTTGGCGAATGTCCCAAATAATTGGATTTGCTCGTATGCGAGCCTAGTGTACAATTCTTTGGGGATTTTGTAGCCGCAGATTTTCTTGATGGGGATAAACGTAATGCCTGTTTCAAATGAGGTGTATATGTTTTAACAAAGAATATATTCATGTGGTCTAGACCTTTTCAACCGTTCTGACATGGCTGATTGCATTATTCCGTCATCTGGCGATGTGAAACGCAGTATTTGTTAAAAGTTTAAATATGCTGAAACGGACAGCATTACTCCTCAGTTGGGCTCAGGAAGTTCTATAGGACTCAGGTCAGACTGGGATGAGTGAGGCCTATGCACCTCGTGGTTGTTCTCAAATGACGGAGCTGGTCCTGCATGTATTTATTGTGAATCTATTCCCTGAAACCTGCAATTCAGCTTACTTTAAAACTCTCGAAAAAGATTTGGAATATTCCTGATGCAGTTTTGTCATACCAGCATTTTACTAGATGATGGTAGATGATGTTGGGACATTGAAGTCAAAGTGTTTTTCAGAGCGGTAGGAATCATTGCCCATAGTGACAGTTGGATTCTGAGAAGAGTAGCGGACATGGAGTTAACTAGTCCACAAAATTTCAGGATTCATTTCATGAATATACTGCCCGCAAATATGATACTATGAAGGCCTTGTCACAGGCGGCAATAAAACCGGTGCTTTCACCGCTAGTATGGGGATCAGTGATTCTTTGGCCGGTACTAAGTCGCATAATATTTCCAGCGGCGCTTGCATCTAATGATGTCCGTGCTTGGACGGGTAGTGATTGGTTAAGACCTACGACTGTGTCTCATCCGTCTTCCAGTTTGATATAAAATGTCTTTGCAAAGGAGCAATAGATCTACCAACAATTTATTGGCACACGTAATTCCACCGGATTCTAAAGGAAACTTAATTAAAATGATATGTCATGACCAAGACACAAGGTCATCAGTTGTTAGAACATCGCGTGTTTACAGCGCCATACCTAGATAATAGGTGGCATCGGAAGGAATTCATTATCCTCCTTAACCTTGGGTCACAATCCGCTTCGGAATGTACTGAAAGTGCAAGTACCCTTTATGTAACCTGCGGTATTTACTCTGTCAATCAGAATCGCTCTCAAAGTCCATAGGCCCTGCTATACAAAGTGTTGCATCAACAATAAGCGTTTTTTTTCGGAAAACAAACCACTCCTAAACTTTGTGATATCATGTTCAATGACATGGTCACATATTATTTTCGGTCGATCGATTTTCTGATCGGTCGGTCATTGCAGCAGAACACCTCACTTGAAACATGCACTGCATTTATCCATAACAAGCATAAACATGTTTCGTGTCCGCACGTCACACTCATTGAAACTAAAATAACTTTATTTTAACCATTTCATTTGCTTTCGAGTTTTTTTATATAATTTTATGAAGAAAAATTATTTATTTTAAACTCTAACCATGTCCAAAAATAGTTTAAAAGTAATGCAAATTGAAAGGGAAGGCTATGCAAAATTTGATTAAGATTGATGAAAGCAAACCGGTGATATGTTTTAAAAAACGAAAACCGTTTTATTGTCGGATCGACTATAGTCAAAGCACCCGCTAATTTGCGTTTAGAAAACAGGGATTTTCGCATGTGGATAACTGTCTTCGCATAACGAGTGCCAACTTGCCTCTTGATTTTTGACATCACGTCCCAGATCCGCGCTAAAATGGAACACCAGCTATGACAGCCCGGACCCTATGAAATTCCGAGTTTCAAGCTGCATTTTCTCGAATGCGCTCCAGCGAAGATAACTTCTATAGGAGGAAAGGGTTGAAAATTTATTAATGAAAATAATGTGGATTTCTAAGGCAGTGAATCAGATCTCTATTCCTTTAAGATATCTTATATAATGGGGCCACATGATGGAAAAGTCGGAGTCCTATGATGTAAAAGTCCATAATATGGAAATGACCCGCACTCCAATGAAAAAGTGGTTTTCATTCCTCAGAATCACAGCTGCTTACTGTGGCAACAAAAACATTTCACACTTACAGACCCTACGGTCATCCCTGGTTAAAAAATAAAAAAAATGAGATCTTGTTATTATATGGAAAATGTTCCGCTTAGGCCATTTTGACGTCAGTGCATACTGGAACGTACTTTCAAATGACCAGTTTTGGCCAATCTGACATCATTTCATACTGGATTGCAGTGTCATGTTTTTTCAAATGCTGATGTCATTAAATTACTATAATGTCATGTGCCTGTAGGTAGGAATCAGCCACTATATGACACGTGAATGCTAATTCCATGACGTTCCGTTATGTGTACATAGAATAAGGACTTACAACTATAAGGACCTCATATGTACCGAAGAGATTAATGAGAGATCAGGATGTGTTTACCTATTCAGCCCACCCAACAATCTCTTCTCACATCCTATTTGCTATTCTCTTTGACACATTTTTCGTTTTTCTCTGACTGACTCTCGTTCCCGCCCCTCCCCACCCAACCCCACCCCCGCCGCACTG
>JAWQUT010000690.1:185379-201001 GCA_033807755.1 Ellobium chinense
GGGGGGGGGGGGGGGGGGGGGGGGGAGAGGCTAGTTTCTGTCCCGTTAGAAGTATGTACAGTATGAGGAGCATTTTACTGACGATAAAGAAGCTCCTGTTTGGGTGAGAAATGAAACGCACGATGCAAAGAAGTTCAGTTAAAGGCATAGGGGTAGTTGTTTCTCTCTCTCTCTCTCTCTCTCTCTCTCTCTCTCTCTCTCTCTCTCTCCCCATCCATCTCTCTCTTTCTCTCTCCATTAGCGTAGTTTTTTAGTCCTTACCCCCTGTTTTCTCCTAGATTCTTATCCCACCACCCTATTACTCCATGCTATCTCTCTCTCTCTCTCTCTCTCTCTCTCTCTCTCTCTCTCTCTCTTCTCTCTCTCTCTCTCTCTCTCTCTCTCTCTCTCTCTCTCTCTCCATTCCTGAAATTGTGCCCACCCAACCCATACTAGGATCTAGTTCATTTCCCTCACGGATAGTGAAGACCGATTCTTTCTTTCAAAACTACAAACGTTTTCACGGGTATTCTATAAAATGCTCCCGTGGTCATCTCTGACCAAAATAAGAAGGTCAAAATAATTTTCATGTCGATGTGCCCCCTTTTTGATCTGCTCTTGAAAGCCTTTTGTGACACAACTAGCGCCGCTCCTAAGCACAGAGAATATGACTGTGGCGGCGTCTAAATTCTCTGAAAGTGCTCCTCATGCAAATGATAACTTTATACTGTCAGAATCTTAGGCCAATAAGAGTTCAATAAACCACATAAAAGACAACAATACAAAGGCAGTGCAAATATTAATAAATCGACTCAAAATGTGGTCAGACAGAAATTCCTTTTTCTCAAATATTATTAACAATTTTATCCTCCTTTTTCTAAGGTTACAGCACCGTGTTCAGAGTCCGGCAGTTGTTCACACAGTTTAACAAAAGACTTAGAACGATGAAAAAAGGACACCTGGTAGGTTGTCACGCCGGCTCGAGCTCGTCCAATTTTCACTTTGTTTTGTGGATTATCCTTGGTAATTCGCGGCAATTTTGGGTTGTGCGTGCTCGCAGAGGTAAGGGGAATTTGAAGGTGAGTCTAGGTTTCGGCCATTGTGTTAGATTTTTGAGAAATTTTGCGTTTTTGTCAATCTTTCGAGTTCATTTTCTTCTTTTTTTCCAGGGGGACTGTTGTGATCCAGTGTTGTGAGCTGTGCTCGCAAGCGTGTCAGTCAGTTGTTTTGTTGGGGGGGCTGTTAGTCCGCTGACGAATCTTTTCTCTCTATCTTTGGTTTTTTTTTTGTCCTTCCTTTCAATTAGTTAGTTTTGTTGTTTTTTTTTGTTTTGTTTTTGTCTGGTTTGCTCTACGGTCGTACACACTGTTTGTTTGGCCTTTCTGCTCCTTCTCGCCCCTTTCCCCTAATTTTCTTGCTGCTTTTTTTTTTTTGAAGTATATATACTTTCAGTCATAGAGGAACAATGCCTGAAGTGCAGGGAATTTATCCCGTTTTCGTCCTGGCCAAGGAGGTTCCGGAGGACACCAGTGTGTTCTCGCTCTGCAAGGCAGGAGAGCAGACGTCGGGTCTTGGCGGGGTAAGAGGAGCACAGAGGATCGGAGGTTTGTGGAGGCTATACCCGAAGTCGCAGGAGGCGAGGGTAAGACTATTAGCCAATGGTGTGGAACTCAGGGGTCAAACAGTGAGACTATTAAGTCAAAACCCATTTGTTGTCAGAGACTCTGACGGTGAGGAGGTTCCCTCCACACGCTTGACCATTGGTGACATCCCCATATCATACTCCAATGACGTGATTTTGAAGTACCTGGTGAAAGCCGGGGTTAAGACCCGGTCGACCATTATAATGGAGAAGGCCAGGTCTCCAGACGGTGCTTTGACGGACTGGATGTGTGGATTGACCTGCCTAGTTCCCCGCTCCCTCGGACTATGGACATTGAGCCGTTTAGAGCGTCTCTATATTAGAAAGAAATGAGGGACCAGGTGGCTCCCACTTGTAGAAAGTGTTTGGAAGTGGGGCACATTGCTGCTGTGTGCACGAAGCCAGAAGTATGCCTACAGTGCCGCAGGCCGGGCCACCGGAAAGGGGATGGGAAATGCGACCCTTTAGTGGAACAGGAAGGGACAAAGACACCCGCACAAGCAGAAACGACTGTGGACGTACACAATGACGAGACAGTTGACGAGGTAAGGACTCCTGAAGAACGTGGTGAGGTGACAGAGGAAGAGGAATCGACAGAGAATGACGGGCAAGAAAGTGACGAAGACTCAAGGAAGAAGGACCTAGACAGGGATAGTGAGGTAATGTCGAGTGACGGAGAGGGAGGACAGACAGTACACAAAAGGAGTGAGGAGAGAGTTGGTAAGGACAGACGAAAGAAGAAGAATAAGAGTGGAAAGGATAAGACCAGTTCTCCTAAAGGACAGAGCAAAAAGAATGAGGACGGTGAGAGACGTAGTAGGAGCATTACTAAGGACGGTAAGCAGAGTCAGATGACGAGTTTTTTGAATAGAGAACGTTCTGGCAGCGTGAAAAGAGGTTTTCCTTCAGAATCTCCAGGAGCCAATGAAGGTCTGCCAAAACAGAAGCCCAGACACGGAGCAGCAGCTAACGGACAGGAGGAGTGAAGTGGACATGCTCGTGATGTAATTCAGATGAGGGACCGGCAAGTTAAAGGACGATAGCCATGGCTAGCGATACGGACAAAAATGGCGGTGAGTTCTGCGCAGATAAATTAAATGTATTAACTTTAAATATACACGGTCTTAGAAATAAAAAGAAAAGGATGACTATCTTCAGACTGCTGAGAAAAGAAAAAGCGGATATTATCACTCTGCAGGAAACCTATACCTTAAAAGGAAGACCTGGATGATATTGAACGAGATTGGGGTGGGGTGGTGCACGGTAGCCAGGGGACGACGAGGAGTAAGGGATTGTTGACGTTGTTTAGCAAAAATATAAACAGAGATTGCATTTCTGTTGTGCACAAAACAGACAGGGTAATCTTATCTGAAATAAAGAGGAATACAGATTCTATATATATTTTAAACGTCTATGGACCTTGTATTGAACAAGAAAAATATGCATTCTTTGCGGAGCTTAAACGCATCATAAATGCTCATATAATGGTTTCTAACTTACAGAAGTTAATATGCTGTGGAGATTTCAATGCTGTTATATACAATGAATTAGATATTATTTCTGGTGCGACCCACTCGGCTGCTGTGGTAAGTAAATTTAGAGAATTGGTGGCAGAACTGTCCCTCACAGATATATGGAGAATCCAGCACGAAGAGGAGAAGTGTCACACATGGTGTCGCGGTTCACCACCTATCACTAGGAGGCTGGGTTATATATTCGTAGGTGAAAATATACTTACCTTTTCTGCACAGTCCGTCATAAAAAGCTTAGAATTTAGCGATCATAGAGCAGTACGTCTGACCTTATTTTTCAATTCCTTCAAACGTGGGCCATCAACTTATAAAATGAACATATCCTTATTTTCGGACATTCAATATATTAACATGATTAATAAGACAATTGAAGACACAGCTATCCAGTACCAAGATCTGGACCCCCACCTCAGATGGGAGATGATCAAAGTTAATATAAAGGAGGTGAGTCAACAATATAGTAAATTTAAGAATATCAAGAAAAAGGCCTCAGCATCAAGGTTAGTGGAAAAACTGAATGAGTATGAGAAGAAACTAGTCCAAGATCCCCACAACCTTGAAATGATTAATTTAATAAACTCCACAAAAAAGAAGTTGGAAATTTATGAAATCAGTGAAACCCGAGGAGCTCAGATAAGGGCCGGAGTGAAATGGATTGAAGAAGGGGAAAAATGCTCTAAATACTTTCTGGCACTTGAAAAGTGTAGATCTGCAAATAATACAATTACGACTCTGACAGATGAATATGGTAAGACGGTTTAAGATGAATATGGTATTTTAGAAGAAATTTGTCGATATTATGAAAAACTGTACAATGAACATAAATCGGAGGAAGATATAGTGGAACACTTTGAACGTTATACTGAAGGCATTGATATCCCAGTGTTGAATGATACTGACGCAGAGCAGTGTGAGAAGCCAGTCACAGATGGAGAATTGCTGTCAGCACTGAAAATCATGAAAAATGGATCGGCGCCAGGGTCTGATGGCATTCCAATAGAATTTTACAAAGTCTTTTGGGCACAAATCAAACAGTTTTTGACTGAATGTTTTCTTTACAGTTTGCAGGTTGGCTATCTCTCCATTTCACAGCGAAGGGGCATCATTACATTGCTACATAAAGGGAAGGGCTCATCTCGAAGTGACCTCGGGAACTGGCGCCCCATCTCCTTAACTACAAATTAATTGCCAAAACATTAGCTAAGAGGTTAGGTAAGGTTGTCCAGTCTTTAATTAGCACTAATCAGTATGGATTTATCAAAGGAAGAAGCATGTCGCAGTTGCTCCGGGAGGTGGATGATATCATTGAACATGAGAAAGGGCAAAAATCCGAGAGTATTATATTGTCGCTCGATTACCAGAAAGCATTTGACTCAGTTTCTTTGCCCTGCCTCTTAAAAGCCTTTGAAAAATTTGGTTTCAGTGATTATTATATACGATGGATAAAAGTAATTCTGAAGGACAGAAAGGCATGTATTAAAAATGGCGGTTACATATCGCGAGAATTTGACATGAAAAGGGGCGTCCGTCAAGGATGTCCAGTATCACCTCTTATTTTCATTTTGGCAGTCGAATTTCTGGCCATTAAAATTCGACAGAGTGAGAAAGTCAAAGGACTGAGAATACCAGGTAACGTAGTAGTCAATATAAGGCAGTATGCAGATGATACGGCATTGTTTCTTAAGGATCTTGTGGATTTTAGGGAAGTGTTATCTCATATTAAAGAGTTTTCAACATTTACTGGACTCATTCTTAACAGACAAAAATCACTTGCAATGTGCACAACTGAAAACCATCAGTATGGAGAAGAGCAGTATGGCATTAGGGTCTCAAAATCATTGAAAATACTTGGGGTCTACTTTGGGGTATCCACACAAGCCTGCAACATGAAAGAAAATTGGGTAGGTAGGTGTGAGGAAGTGGAAAAAATACTGATCAGATGGGGGAAGACGAAATTTGTCCATTGCTGGAAAAATTCATATTGTTCGTACTAAGTCAGTTTCTTCATATCATGCAAAGTATTACATTACCTCAGAAGGTGCTACAAACCATTAACAGAATGTGCTTCAGATTTATATGGAAGAAAAAATACTCAAACAGAAAAGCTTTTGAGAAAGTGAAAAGAAAGGTAATGTGCTTACCGTATGATAATGGAGGTTTGAATATGATAGATATTCAAGAAAGACAAAAACTACTCCTGCTGGTCTGGGCAGAGCGATTGTTAGACAATCGGAATGAGGAGTGGAAAGCCATACCTCTCCATTGTTTGCAGAAAGTAGGGGGGAAAACGGTATTTCTGAGCAGTGTAGGAATCGAAAGATTTAAAGGACTCACTCTAATAAGTCTTCCATTTTGGAGAGGAGTTCTGGAAGCGTGGTTGACAAATAACCACCCTCTCACTAATGAACAAACAAATAATATATTAAATCAACCTATTTTCAATAACTGCAATATTTTATATAGGAATCGACCTATATTACTGCCTCAATGTATCGTCAAAGGAATTTTGTTTGTCAAAGATCTGTTTATAGATGGACGTTTCATGTCATTTCAGGAATTTCTGCACAGATATGATAGATATCCAAATGCACAACTTGATTATAATGTAATGTTTAATTCTGTTCCAAGATCGACCATCACCATGTCCAATTTTGAAGACATAAGAACGTCACCAGTATTTGAGTTCAAGAACACCCCAGTTGGTAAGATAGGCCTAAAAGGATTTCATAAGCTGACACGAGAATATGTGACTCCTCATGCTGTGGAATTCTGGAAGAGGGAGTTTGGAACTGACATTTCAGATGGACATTGGAATATTGCTACTAACTGCACAAATGAAACGAGATTAAGATTACTTCATTGGAAAGTGCTGCATAACATTTTCCCCACAAATATCTTATTGCAAAAAATGGGAATAAGGGCTTCAATTAAATGTGAGCATTGTAAGGTAGATGATTACATTGAGCATTTCTTCTTCAGCTGCCAACTTACTAAACCCATGTGGACAAATATTGAGGATCTGATCGCACTGAAGTACTCATGCAGGATTAAGCTAGATGAGAAAACGGTTCTGCTAGGAATAAAACGCTTAGAAGGCGTCAATATGAAAACGGTTAATAAAATAAATCATGTGATACTTACTGGTAAGCTTTCTATTTCAAAGTATAAATATGGTACGACTAGAAAAATAATGGATATCTTTGACACTGAAGCTGAGTATCGAAGATTGTGGAATGATCATTAAATATATAAATGCACTTCTGCAGAAGAATCATCAAGGAAGGGGACAGAAGGATGTCACAGTCAGGGACACTGCTCCTTCAGTTCCATACATTACCGGTCTGCCCCATGCCCTTCTGCGGTCGTCAAGGGAAGGCTGGGAGTGGACACCAAGAAATAGGTCACACGGAAGGAGACACGTCGAGTGAAGACAGCATTCACTCCCCTCTTATCCCATCAATCCCTTCTTTGTCCCATCTCTCAACCGTTCTTGATATGTCTTCAAGGTCTTGTAGTCTCCTCCCCCCCCCCCCCCCCCCCCCCCCCCCCCCCCCNAATGTTATTTTAAATGAATTATTGCGCATTATTTTAAACCATAGTTCCCCTTCTTTATCCCGGCCTGTTGGCGCCACCGTTAGGCTCTCCTCTCTCCTCTTTCTTCTTTCGTCGTCTGGGAGGAGGAGGACCACAAGCGGTCGGTTGCGGCCAAGGGGGAACTCGAGAACCAACTTGCATCCAACCCTTCCCTTTCCATGTTTTTCGTTCCAAACTGATCTCTGCCCCGTTTCAGCATATACCTGTTTCTTGCCATCGATATCTTCCATCATCATCTTCATCATCATCATCACTAAGTGTAGAATAGGGAACTGTTTTGGACCTTGGCGCATTGCGATTGTTAATTCGCAGTACTGTGAGGGGTTAGGACGCGTGTTTTTATTCTCTTAACACCATAGGGACTAATAAGATACATGTTAGGACATTTGCAAATCACATACACACACAGAACTGCACTAAACAGAAGAACTGGGCGTAGGGCTCCTCCCGTTGTGGTCGGCGCCTGGTCACGCACTCGGACTGACCTGCTCGGGACCCCTTTTTTGGCAACGAGCGGAGAAGGATGAGAGACGGGACCGGGCGAGGGGGGCCCGGGGAACGACTCGCCAATAGGTGGGAAGGGATCTGAGCCCCCCACAGCCGTGGGTGGGGGCCTGCGGGAGGGATCCCACGCACAGGGATACATGAGAAGGGGGTCAATAGCTGCACCACAATACAACTAAGCTAAAAAGGGACATGCACATCAGAACTCAGACATCTAACACGCTGAACCAACCCTTAGGAGAAGGATCTTAACATCTAACAATACTGCCATAGAAAAGGCCCCCTCACCGTCTTTCGGTTTCTTTGTTAGGGTTAAATGACGGCAGTGAGAACAAACTTGATATGGTTGCTTCCGATAGGGGAGCAGGGCATTTGGTCAACACTCCACCCCTGGGACCCAGCTGGGCCAGGGTTATAGATGTAGGAACCTTTCTAACACTAATGGGGGATTTATTTTCATTTGGGATATAGGTGACCCCCACTTGTGTAGGCGGTGGGAGGGAGTAACAATGTAACATCCTAGAATAAGAACAGAATGTAAACTCCCTGAATGAAAGTAACAAACAACTAACCTACGCCGGCGCCAATCAGAAAGGAGTGGGACAAAAAAAAAAAAAAGACTTCTCTCGACGATAAATGAAAAAAAAAAGGCATAACATTTAGAGCCAACGAAAGTTATTGCATGTGCACAAATCTCTTTGCATAACGACGATTAGCTGGCATCTCGCTTTCTGACGTCATGCCTCTCTCCCACGCTGACCGGACGACCAGTCATGGCGACCCGCAGGATGTGAAAACGTACTTGCGTCTGCAGACAGAATGTCAGCCGGCCTATTGCGCATGTGCGAAAAAGCAACCAGCTGTGTTTACATGATCTCGAGCGAGGCCGTGTGAGTGTAGGTTACCGGTAGCCTAGACTGGTCTAGTCTACATCTCTAAATGATCAGGAAATTCAATTTCTAGGTGTGCAGTCATGTTGCACAGTCACTGTGTTAATCAAACTGATCAACAATCCCACATTTGTCGGTAATCGCTGAGATTTAGACTATATTCACAGCTGACCCAACATTTATTACGCGCTGTCTTTTTTATTCTTTCGATATTTTATGTCTGACCCGTTTTCCAATGTAAACACGGCTGATTGCTGTTTCCGCACATGCGCATTAGGCCGGCTGACCTTCTGTCTACAGACGCAAGTGAAAATAATGACTTTCAAACTGCATTTTCTCGGAATTGCTCGGGCGAAGGAAACATGAAAGGGGTCAAAAATTTATGAAAAACCTTTATGGATTTTGTTAAGCTGTGAAGCAGACAGCTACCTCTATTCCTTTAAGTATTCTGCATTTTGATTGCGCCAGCATGATTGTATTTGCCACATCTCCTGCTTAGAGTGCAATTAAGCGATTCGTACCCACATGTTACCACCCGTCTGCTCAGCACTGGCTAGATAGAAAGCTTGTCTGTGCGACTAGAACTTTTTTTGACGTAAGCTTATGGGCGACACAAGCGCAGTGGATGTAAGAATTCGGACTTTGCATATTGTAACAATGGATTGTCTAAGGCAGAGGCTTTACATCATGTGGACAGACATTTGAAAGACTCTTGTAGTCGAACAATAAGATATCATGGGTTTTTTTTCCACATGGTCTTTAGGACGATTCAACTTTCTTTTAATTAGCATTACTTTGAAAGTGCTGGTTTTCTTCTTTTTTTGTGTTTTTTGTTTCCTTTTATTTAATGATATGCCAAAGAATATTCACATGCAAGCACATGCCTTTGCATTTGATGATAGTGTTATCACAAATGGTTCTCATAAATGCATAGCCAAACAGCAGGAAATGGCCGGGGCGCCTTTCCGCTCAGCGTGTGGGTCGAGAGTTCCTGTTCTTTGAGAATAATGACCTATTTAATTATAAATTCAGAAAGTAGGATTGTTAGCCTGAACTAGTGCTTAAATATAGCTTGCGATCATCATACTGTTCTGGTTTTAGCTATCCATAAACCAAAGACTAGGTTTGCAACTCCTAATTATTTTTCACCAGATCTGTAAAATTCAAAATTTCTAGTGATCTAATGAAGGAAATGCGAAACAGGGGAAAATCTAGACTATTGAAAAATTGCCAGCGCAAAAAAAAAAAAATCATTGTCGACTTGGTCCACTATTTTTGGCATTTATCAGGCGAAACAAGTATATCACCAGGGGCCAGATAATTGACTGACTGTATTTTGCTTAACTTAATGCCCCCAATGTTATGTTGTGCCGCTGTCAGTTTTTTAAATTTTTTTTTGATGACCCTGTATTGTTTGGCACTGACTGACATTTGACGCTTAAAGTAGTCTAGCAAGCGTATTTTAAGGTCTCTGAAAATAGAAGATTTGTTAATTTTGCAAAATGCAATTAGTGCTATCCCATCTCCTCTTTACACCCATTTCTCTAAAAAATTAATTGTCTTCTTACGGTGTCATCCTATCTACAGTTAATGTTAATTTTTGGTATCTATTATAAATCCTATTGCTGTGGTCCACAGACGTAGAAAAATCATCATGTCAAAACCTTTGTAACGGAACTGGGAATATTTTTACGCGTTAGATAACGAACTTGACACGCAAGACGAAAACTAACGATCAGATTACACAACAGCTGAATATCAAACTGAAGCTTACAGAATGCTTATATACAAATAATGCAAACAAATTGCATGATGAATGGACGAATTATAACAAAACAAAAACAAAAAAAAACCAAAAAAAAACGGAATTGTAATAGTCACCGCCACTGCCGGTCTGCCGTTCAAAATCGATTTTTAGACGCCCATCAAGAATTAATACTTTGGTTAACATGTCTTGCTTTTACATTCAATGAGGTGTAATATTCTGCGTATATTCTCATTATAAGTGCAAAATATAAAGGTTCCGATTTATGCAAGACTTATTATCAGCTGATAATGAAAAGTGAAATGGGAATGACACATTTGAAAACATTTTTTCAAGCTACATACACTAACATACTAACAGTAAAAGCCAGGGGCCTAAAAACATACCTTTCAGTGGAAAACAGAATTGGAACCATAGTGAATGTAATTCATGCAAAGACTATCCTAGGAAGAACCGTGAAAGTTGAGACACAGCGCGTCACACTGTCCAGGAGCCTCATATTATCTACATCATGGCCAAACAATAAATACTGCTTTGTAAATAATATTGTAATTTCACGTGGCATAAGCCTTATAAATCTCATTACTATTATCACTAATGGCAACTGCAGCTAGGCACGGAAACCACTGACACTGAACATAAACTAAGCGTATCGTGATTGCATAGGAAACCTGGAAAAGAACTAGTATGTACCTGCTCTTAAAATGGCACGGAACTGAATGGTAGAACTGATTCCACAATATTAATTCCATCATCATCATCTCACAGATTTCTCAACCTGATATACATTATGACATCCATTAATACAAGGCTGAATAGAAAACTGAAAAACTGAATCCTATATTTCATGCTAATTTTACATCAAACTCACTGAGGCATTCTCTGAAGAAAAACACAGTTAGATCTAGTTAAGCTATGGTTGGGATTTAGATTAAGTTGATGTGTATAAAGAAAAATAAAGTTGTGAATCGTGATCATATCAGGCAGAGTTTGGAAACGGCATATAGCAAATAAATTGTGACTAAGAAACATCCCTATGGAATTCTTCCTCCCGCAGAATCTCTATTAAAAATCATTAGTCTAAATGCCCTGGGTGAAGAGATAAAACTGGGATGTTCAGTCTCTAAAACAAGATAGCCGCCTTAAGAACAGTGCAGGAAATTGGTAGCGACCAAAATTTTACACTGCTGGGCCTAAGAACTGGAAAAAATGTTTTGAGAAATGCTGATCTATATGAAATGTTTCGTGACATTATGCCATTTGCTGTGTTTGAGAAAGAAGAGAAGGATGGGAATGGGTGGAGCTATGGTTACGTAAGTATTTAGTATGAAATGGGGCAGAGCTAGAGTTAATGTGTACAATATTTATAGTGTAATAGGAGCTGATCAGGAACATGAGGATGAGTTCGCACAGATATAGAAATACAGCCAAAAGTATTTTACCTTTATACTCTCCTCATTCTTGCGCACCATTACTCTCAGCTCTCCCTGCAATCTGATCACCTCCTCCAGCAAGGCCCTATTCGACTTTTCCGTTACTCCTAGTCTGGTCTCTATTAGCTTCATCCTGTCGTCGTCTTCGTACATGTCCATGCTGGATTTCAAAGTTGCCATTTTCTCCCTACTGTTTGTGCGTACTGGCAGAAGTTTGTTTTCTGGAAGAGTGGCCGAGGAGATGAGCGGCAGCTTGGTTGACTGAAGAGGTCCGGCAGGCCTGAAATCACAATTAAGAGAAAAAAAATGGTGTCGTTTCAAAACCCATCACCCTGTGTTCAGTCCCAAAAATTGCCATGTCACCAAAGCCATGGAATAGCGTTGCTCATGTTTACTATAGTCTAGACTATCCATCTGTGAACTGGACAAATGATTATAAATTGGGAAGGCTGCTGCCTGAATGCTAGGCCTGAACACCTGGTAAATATAAGTCCACTGCAGTCCATTCCACACTAGCCAGTAATAATGATGATGCAAGAGTAAAATTGACCGCAACATTAGTGACCATTAGGTCCATTCACCAGCCACTTGTCAAAAATGCTTTTGGGTGCATTAAGTCTTGTCAATGGTACAATATTAGTGTTCATCATGTCCATTCACCTATCACTTGTAAAAAAGTGCTTTTGGGTGCACTAAGTCTTGTCAATGGGGACACATGTAGTTTTCAACATTCCTCTTACTGTGACACAGATAAGTCGATACATTAAGACAGTCTTAGACGTAGTGTGCTCATAGGTCTGCATACTCCTGTTTTTAATTCTTAACTTTCGCTATCAAAATTAAATTTACGTGCAAGCTTAGACATCTCAAAAAGAGTTCAATTCGTAGTATGGATTGAAAACAGGGCAATACCTCCTACAGGAAAGCTTTAGTTTTCGTGGTACTTCACCTGACAGGAGAAGTTCTCCTCATGACCTTTCGGTGAGACTGTATTTTTAGGAATGGGAGTGAATGTAGTAGAGTTTGAGCGGCGTGAGGATGATTCGAAAGAAAGGATGGGAAAGAGTAAGATAAGGTAAGGTCCACGATTTTGAAAGGACAGTGCGAATGTATTTATAGAGAGTGCACTAATTCTTTTCTCTTTTGATGGCCTTGTTTTGTTAGCTGATTGATTCTTAGTTAGCCGTAATAAAATTAATTTCAGAGCTAGGCATCATTACATGATCAACATATCGAATAAGCTCATATTTTTATTATGTCACAATTTGTTTGTTCAACCCAATTTTATCAACTTTGGTCACAGACTAATAAAAATTTATTGACCATCCCAAAAGACACTTAAGGCTGCTATCCCTGCCACCATCTCTTACTACCATCTCTATTTTTACCACCACCATCACTACCACCATGACCATCACCAATGGTACTACTAACTGCATTACAAGAATTGCTACTCCCTCTCCATCTACTACTAGATACCACTCCTACTCTTATTGATACAACGACTACACTTTTTCTGTTAATACGACTACTACGACTACTGCTGCTAATAATACTACTGTTACTACAATAATAACAACAACAACAACTTCTACTGCAACATGTAAAACTAGCAGTACCACTACTCCTACTGCAGTTGTAGCTGCTGTTGTTGATGCTGCCACTACTACTACCGCTGCTACTGCTATAGTCAACAACAATACTACCATTTCTGAGAAAATATATGTTTTGTTTTTTTTACTCACACCCCTTAGTCCCCAAAATGGGATTTAACCTTGCACTGACAGAAATACCATTCGTTCCGGAATTTATATCTGAAGCCTGCTCATGAGCTATGGAAAATGCTAGGAACACCTTTGTAAAGTGAGTCAATAAATCTGTTGTGGCGTTTTTATGCTCACCTCAAAGAAAAAAATGATCCAAATTTCAAGGAATTTCAGAATATCTCTATTTTTTCAGAATTTTTTTCAGCATAACTCTTTTTTTTTCCGAATTTTTTTTTCAGAATATCTCCACTTTTTCAGGTTTTTTAACAGAATATCTGTATTTCTACACCCAAACCCACCACACTTGGTATGGATAATTTCATGATACGATGGATGTCCAAAATGTAAGGTACACACATTTGTTATCAATCTGTTTCTTACGATATAAACATCGTGTATAGGTTATTGGTATCATTCTAGGGCCATTTCCAATATGGTCACGACAAAGATTGCTGCACCTGTCCCCTAGGTACGCGATCGCCTCGAAGAATTTGCCGTCAGGCGATAGTACATACTATTACGTACCTGTGCAACAACAGAGTGTTGAATAGAATCTAATTGGGTCTTTCAAAGGACAGTCATCCGGGCCGCGGTTTAACTCTGCTGATACAGGTTCTTGCAGAGGTACAAGAATGGCTACACTTACTCGACGGCGAATTCCTTAAGAAGGATACTTATGCGATAGAGGAGGACAAGTGGACAAGTGGCTCAACCTTGATGGATACTATGTGGAAATTTAGCAGAGTGATGCGAGTAACGTATGTAGAATGTTTTATTTGTACCTAAATAACCTCGCAATTGAGATCCTACATGAGAATTTATCTTTGATTATTATGTTCTAATTATAAAGAACAAAAAAATATATATATATGAAAAAAAGGCGGAAACAATACAGAATATAACCCTTAAAAATACACTTTGGCTACAAAATCCTTTCTGCTTCGTATTTGTCTGTAATTTACAGCCCTAGTCAAGTTTTAAGAACTTAAGATTTCACTCAAAAGTTAAAGCAGTGAATTACATTTAGTAAAAACATGATTAGCTTTGAATTGTTACGAGTTTAAATAACAGTGGACATCTGTGAGAGTCTATTAGATCCACAACATTGCTGTATATTTCATCCCAACTTTTTTGTAGCATTAAAAACATAAACACATTAGATTTATTAAACGTATTTCAGATCCACCCAACCTGCAGTTAAGTATCTTGCGTCTTTTATGTGGTAAAACATAGATCGCATCTGTCACAGTCCTTGTATTATTTTTAGGCTACTAATATGATCCCCACTTTTTTTCTCATTCTGAAGTGCTTTTGCAGATATCAACTGACTACACTTGGGACAAATAACTGACGCCAATCTTCGGTCTGAAGCTGTTGGCGTATCAGAAAAATCTATTCTATTTCCATATCAATACTGTGTCGAAACTATAAACGGATGAACTGTTATCGTTCTTTGTTGAACTGGAACAGGCAGTTACACCGAAAGGACCCCAATGAGTCTCAGATATACAGCAAATACGAGTGTGCTACTTTTCGGGGATGAGGGCTACCTTGTCCTAAATTGACTTCACATACTGTACATTGTACATTCAAATCAGTCAGTCAGAGTGCTAGAATAGTTTTCGTGAGCTGTCTTTATCTTGCAGGGCTAAACTTAATGATATCGATGCACATTTTGTGATAAGGACAGATAGCTCTTCTCTCATAAACAAAATTGTACTCATCCTGATTCTCTCCCTTCCTTGAGAGTTACACTGACATTAGATGGGAAAGACGGTCTTTCTTTTTATCGGTATGCAACATGGATTGTTGGATAAAGCTCTCTTTTACTTTCCCCCACCCCTGGTTTTTGTCCGTGAAATCGGTTTGTCAGATGCCACATCACCTGCATATCTTCAATTTGGCCGGTATGAAGATTCCATCTGTCTGTACAAGTTCATCTGTAATATCAGCTCCTGTTGTTAAGTATCTCTGAGCATCTTAAAAGCTTATCAAAGTCATCATAACTTTTGCTTCAGGTTTACTTCAGAATATGCCAGGACAGAGCAATGTGTTTGGGAATTTCATATGCGTAATTGCTGCCATAATAATTTGAGCCAAATGATGTACTTTTCGGTGGCTGGTCTCATTTAAATCCATCTCTTTCTATCTCTCTCTCTATCTCTCTCTCTCTCTCTCTCTCTCTCTCTCTCTCTCTCTCTCTCTCTCTCTCTACCCCCTCTTCCCTCATAAATGATGTCAAATTCATCTTGAGATCTAGGCACTTCTAGCACTCGGAGAGTCCTGGAATGCAAAATTATTACCGGTTTCCCATCCATACAGGTAATGACTGAAAGTATTTTCTATAAATCACAGCTGATTAATGTGTGAAGTTTTAGAATTAAGATAAAATATCGCTGCAGTAAAGCACTCCTATGGACACATGCTTTCTCTCACTCGATTTCCATCCATCTCTTTCTATCTGAGTCTCTCTCTCTCTCTCTCCCTCTCTCTCTCTCTCTCTCTCTCTCTCTCTCT